>VZSR01003803.1:2536343-2829295 GCA_013398615.1 Brachypodius melanocephalos | reverse complement strand
TTTCCATTGTGGGATTGCACCTGAACCTGATCTTTGTAGACAGCAGCCGAGCACAACAGTGCACTTTGAAGCAGGGAACAGCAGCGAGTCAGTGTGTCTCTAAGCAGTCTGCACCCTCCTTAGGGGTCAAATGGTAGCTCAGAGCAAGCTGCTAAATGGTTGTTTGCATCCTCTCTGCAGGCAAGCAGAGTGGGGTATCTACAGCCAAAGCAGCGAGGAAAACAGCTGTAGTTGATAGCAAACACTGCCAGAAGGTCACCACCACCTGGAGGGTGCTTGTTTCAAACCCAAAAGCTGTCGAGCTCAGGCATCTCTGCTTACATTTACAGCATTTAATTACAGCTCATATTTTTAGCATTAGCGAAAACACATTGAAAAAATAAAGCGCTTTGCTCTTCTTTTGGGATCTCACCTATTAAACCATAAATATGAACCTGTAAGGTCTTCTTCTTTTGGGAATGGCACAGCAACTTTTACCACTATTATATAATCATGTGTCGGGCATAGAATTATTCTACTTGCACACCATAAGTTCCAGCACGCTGTTATACAGGGGAGAAATTCACTTCATCTTCAAAACGTCACACAGAGAAAATGTAATTTAAAGAGTTACAACTTCAAAAAACTCAGCTCTTTCCAGTTTTCAGCACCTTCTCTTTTGTCCTGCTACAGCTTCATTATTTTCTTATTCTTTGCAGTACATGGCAATCTTTTTGAATGAAAAGAAACCCTTCCACATTAGTCACAACAGGAAAACGAATTTTGCTTTGCAGTTGTTCAGTGAAGATAATCAGAACTTTTATTCACATGAAGAAGATAACAATGCAATAGCTAAGGAATACTGATGAAATGCTGTGTTTACTCTAATTTATCAGTTTTGCAAGCTGTGACTTGTACTCAAAAGAGATACCTAATTAATGACTGCAGTAGATAGACCTGTTTGGTAAATTTTGTGCCATTTTCCCCCTAAATTCAACAAAAATCCAACAGATACCAGGGGCCACATGTTGTGTTACACTTAATACTCATTTGATGCTTCGTGGAGATATTTCATGATATGAAAAGCAAGAGAAGACAGGGCCTTGTGTCCCTTAGAAAGGAAGCAATACGTTCAGACCAAATAACCAAGTTTCTTTAGGTTCCAACACTGACTGAGGTCTGAGAAAAGCATCTCAATAAAAACCTCTAACCCTACTTTCTGCAGTTAAACTCCACCAAGGAGTATAGCCTTATTAAGTGCTATGCCTTGGTCATTAAATCAGTCATTTACAAGGTTTAGCCAAATTTGGAATTACTGACATGGAGGTATTTCCCTACAACACGATATCAGTCTTAGCTTGTGTCTCTGCATCAGCTTCTTACCATTTAACTAGAGGAATAAATTATGCAGCAAAATAAAAGCAGAATCTGCTCCCTTTTCTTGACTTATTCTAATTTTATTTGCAATTAATTCAAGGAGTTAAAGCCTTCTTAATAAAGAAATACTTAAAATACATTAGCCAGATTTGACTTTTTAGGGTTTTGACAACAAGTCATGTTATTATTTACTGCAGCATTCAAAGACCTGTTTGACTTTTTACTCTTGCATAAGAACTTTCAGGGATGTGACAACATGAATTTTCTATATAAGGCAAATAGACCTCTGCATCACAAACATTTGTGACACTTTCAAATGCAGTGCACAGCCTTAAACAGACATTCCGCTTCTCCCACCCACCCACCATCATCCAAGCCTTACAGTCACCAAAGTTCCAGAATTAAGAGTGGGAGTATTACTAATCTACCAGGTAAGTGCAGAGTTCAGTGACCTCTTTGTTTGTGTGTCCATATATATGACAGGGTACGGACACAATATCCCTATTCCTGTTTGTGATTCCCTCTAGGAGCGCCCTCCTAACTTCCCTATCCAAACCAACCACACCGACTGACCTGGGGTCTAACAGTGAATTTTAAGTAAGAGCCAGGAAAAGCAGAGAAGGCACATATGCATATCAGAGAAGTAAAGGAAAGGAGGCAATAAGGCATAGGCTGAATAAAGGAAGCACTGGAGAAAAAGAGATTCTGCATGGGCAGATCCTTAGGAGGTACTTAATTCCTGTCAAAAGCCAACGGGGTTGGTACCTAATTATCTCAAGGATTTTGACCTTAGAATCTCACCAACTCTTCCTGAATTTATTTATAAATGGAGGCATAAAAGGTGATGTCCTACCCCTGTGACAGAAGCCCCTACTGTCCTGGCCCCTGGCAACATGCCCAGCTTTAATCAGCAGAGGCCAAATCAACTTCCTACACATGTTCTACTAGGTCAGTGGAGAACAGGGAGCAACATTCAGACCTTTCAACTTCCTTTCCCTAGTTTTAAACTCTAGACTGTACTTCTCATATTTCCTTCTGTTTTAGCTGCAGCAATATTTCACCTGGCATTACTTAAAACCCAAACCATTTCTTCTGCAAAGAGAGGCATCCAGCTGCATGTTAAACCACCTCTCATTTCTCCTGCTTTCAGTGAAATTTGGATTAGGTCGTCTATAGAGGTTCTTTCCAATCAACACTTCTAAGATTCTGTGATTACTTTGTATGCATTCTTATAATGTGAGATGACCCCTTCCTATCTGGGCTCCTTCCTTTTATGAATAGCTGAAGACAGCAGAAGAAAACTCATCAGACTATAGGACAACTAATTCTCATCTAATAACAGAAACTTTATTAACTCATGGAGCCCTATGCTGTCCCTCCTGGTGAATAAAAACAATCAAGAAACAGCTGGTGTTTGCACGCAGAATGTGGATTAGTTTGAGAGCATCTCCATCTCCCTGGCTCAGCACAATGAAATTTTTTATTCCAACTGCACAGGAAAGTAGTAGTTGCTAATGCTCTATGGAAAAAGTGGTGCAATCTAGAATCTAATCTCATCTATGAGATTAATACATCAGATCCACCCAGATTAGGCAATTGTAAACAGCAAATTAAACCTCTGTTTTAGGAAGCTGCCTCCAACACAAGGAGCCTGAGGTTCAAGTCCCAGCTTTGTGAGGAAGGTGCTGCTCTCCTGTCCCTACAGCTCTACCTGACATGAGGAAGCAAGCCTGAAGGCCCTGCAACAAAAACACTTCCAATACAAAACCTCTTGCTTCATAACCAGCTCTTGCAATCATCTGTAAGGTTCTCTCACATAGTCTCTCTCCCCTCTCTCTGTCTCCTCACTTCCAACACCTTTACAGGACTGTGATCTTCAGAATATTGGAAAAACATACCCTTAGTGCTGAAAAATTAAAGACCTGCTTGTCTGGAACTCACGTGGGGGTTGATGCATATAGTAAAGAGTGCAAAACACCAGGGCTTTGAGGAGGTGGTGCAAGAGTCTCCTCTGTAATACGTGCATACACACAAAATTAGACCCGCAAGTGCATTTTCTAGGTCAACTTCTTCTCCCTCCTCTGCTCTCACCTCCTCCCTGGAGTTTTCTTAATTGTTCTGGGAAGGAATATGTGTTTCAAAATGCATCACCAAACTTTATCTTACAAAAACATATTGTCCTGGTTATTTTATATGCCAAACTACTGTGTATGGAATGTTAGTCCTCAGTTAATTTTGCCAGTGCAAAACAGCCTATGATTTCTTATGCTCTGAACTGTTTAGTTCCTACACAGCTAATTTATTATCTTTCTTAAGCTAGGGTCCAAGAATCTGAGCACAAAGACTGACATAGACGAGGGAAAGAAGCAAGTAGGAAAAGTATATTTTATAGGTACAGTACAAAAACATTGCTACAAGAACACTAAAAAGACTTTTCCTCACAGCTCTGCAAATTGTTGTGTCCTGAATTTTATGCAGCTCTACAGCAGATTTCCTGTATTTATTGTAGACTGCAGCGCCTGGGATATAATGTGCAGTTTGAGAGCCATATGGCCCCCTGAACCGGGCTCAATGTCCCTCCCAGCGAGCAGCCTAAGCACAATTCCTGAACACTCACAAGATTTGCATGATGCAGTTACCCATTTGCCTCCTTGCAACAGGTGTATCATCATCCCATGACTATTCTTAAAACATCTCTGCAAAATAAAAACTCAACCAGAGTTCTGGAAATTGCTTCTTCCCTTCAGCAATTTCATACAATAAATTAGACAATAGTAGCACTATCTGGATGGGTGGAGATAAGGGCCTGTCAGCACTTTCTTTTCAAATCCCCTTTTGCAGGGACTTGCAATTCATCTACAACCATTTAATATGGGGGAAAAGAGGGGATGTGAAACCTCAGACCTGGAGGAAGAATGTTGAAAAAAAGAATGAATAATAATACTTCAAGGTATACCTGAAATAGTGTGGAAAGAGGGACACACAGAAAATAAAGGAGATACTTTGATTTTCACTAATGTCATTCCATTTTCACTTACCTCCTCCCCATCTCTGCCTAACCATGGCTTTATGTTGGTCCTTAAATCAATTGTATTTACACAGTTCATTGCATTCCAGTGCTGTTTACATACAATAACTATTAATTCTCAATATTCCTCTGAGGCAGGTATTACCAACTCGATTTTCTAGAAAGAGATGCAAGGCACAATTTTTACTCAGGCCATAACAGGAATCTATGTGAGAGCCAGAAATAGAAATAAGGAGTTCCCATTCCCTGTCCTAAATCAAGGTCACAGAACCGTCTCTGGCACAGGCTATTTTCTCAATGTTTTATGGAGGTGACTATCCTGTTATGGAACTATGTTTTATACAGACTGGGATTTCCCTGGGATGTGTACAAAGTTCAAGTCATCTCACTGCCAGCTGACAAAACCTCTGATAAATAGGGTAAGGGCCAGGACTAACACAGTTTAACAACATACTGTTCACAAGGCATTGTCAGAAGCCTTACAAGGTGGTAGGCAAGCATGCATTACATATTTAAATGCCTTTTCATCTATGAAACCTTTTAATTCCCTGAATTTAAACTCCTCTCCTACTTGAAGCACCTGTGGCTGGTAAAGGTTAAGTGGTTAAGTAGCTAAGATGGGAAGGATTTGAGGGTGGAGCAGCTCTTTGTGCTGGACACAGGGTCCTTGAGTCCTGCACAGACTTGGGGTAGGACTGCACAGACTTTTTCTCACAGTTTCTCAGAGTTTTGAGCTTGGACCTCTAACCCAGCATATCTGGGTATATTTCAGGTGGACTGTCCCATGTGGGATGGTTGCAGGTCCAGATGAATCCAGCCTGACAGAGCTGCTGTGGCTCAGTTAAATCTGACCTATTGGTTCCATTTTTCAAGATCAGAGAGGCAGAATCAGGATTGAGACTTTATCAACTATGCTAAACCTGTCTGTTTCTCAGCATGACCCCTGGTTCTCAGGCCAAGTGGTTGGGAGAGGCCCACATCCATGTTGTTGCTAAAGCAGCATCTTTAATAAATGAATCCAAGATGTGTTTCACACTTTCAAATATCAAATATGCAAAGGGCAGGGGTGGGAGGTTTTTGAAGACAGAGCAAAGAGGTTTGGCTGTAGGCTGCAAGCAATCTTCCCTGATGCAGTCTCATCCCTACTGCCTCTTGGAAGAAGTTCCTGGAGTGAACAATCCTCCAAGCCACATATACAAATTGTCTTGAAAGAGCTTGGGATCATCACAAAATTCAGCCAAGGAAAAAAAATCTAACAAATTTTCAATAGGGAATGTCAGGAATTGAGTACTTAAGCATAATCCTTAGTCCTCCTTAGAAATATAGGTATATTCTAAATATTTGCAGCTGGTCCAAGGCCTCAAGTTAGAGGCCTGTTTCCATAGGGGATGAGCTCACATCCTGCAAATAAGTGTTATGTCTGCATTCCTTCTCAGGCAACTCTGTATTGGCACAGGCTCTTTACCACATTACACACATGTACAGAGCCTTCAGGTGATTCACTGTGTGGACTTTGGTGCTGACAGCATCCTACAACTTTCTGAACATTCATATTTGCCATATTACATCTTAATTACACTGAACAGCTGTCAGCATCTCCTAAAGGAAATCTCCCCAAAACGATCTGTCAGGATTCTCAGAATCAAGGTTTCTGAAATGTCAGTTTAAGGAAAAATTAAAAACTTCTCTGTTTACTGAGAGTAGGTCTCCCAGAAAACCTGCTTGTCTTGCTTGGTGGGGATCATCTGAGCAGCTAATGGGTGCAATTCCTCACTGAAGTTGGGTGAAGATTTTCACTTCCCAATGATACTCTCAGAACACTCAAGAGCCAAGTGACTCAAAAGAATAGCTCAAACTGCCTCAATACTTCATCAGACCATTCTGTGCCATCTCTCCTGAGATTACAGATCATTAACTTCTACAGGGAGTCAGAGGAATTCCCATCAGTAATCTTTCTTCTCATTCAGGTTTCCATTACACTCAGCACAACCCCCAGCTGGGCTTTCTTGAAAAATCCTGTCCTTCGTGTTTATTAATACTATAGCAAGTGCTTAAAGCTAAAGGATGTACAATCAGAAAAGTGAAAGCAAGAAATATATATATATATTAATAATGAGAATATTTCTGACAACTACATTGGAAACATAAAAGCTGCTCTTCAAAGATCAGGAGAACTGTTCAGTGACAGTTTTCAGTTCTATTGCTATTATCACTTAAATATATTTATATAACACTTCTTTATCACTATTCTCTTCTATGACATCTCTTACAGCTAAGATGAATGTCTATAAATATCCCCCTCTTAGTCAATAATTAGTTTGCAAAATCAAGCAGCTCATGCATCTGAGCATCAAGTCATTTCTATTTGAAAGCACCTCACTTTATGTAATTATTATGTATAATTAAAAGTAAAAATATATTTTTAAAATTGTCTGAAAAAACTCTGTATTTCTCCTTCGAAATGTTCACTAATCCTTAGCTATGTGCCTCCTGCCCTAGTTTTTCCATACGTAAACTTTTCTGCAGTACTTATGAACCACTACAATCAGCTCCTCTTTGTTGCTAGCTCAAAAAGAAACCCATTTCCCACTATGGCTATGTGTTCAAAGGTACAGTACAGAGGGCATTCATGGTCTCCCTTAGCTCCAGGTGAATTATAAGTAATTTGGAGTGGTGAATATCAGACTCCATTGCTGCACTACCAGAGAATGTTCTCGTGGTGACAGAAGCATGACAACAAGATGGGGCTGAAGCTCGGTGATACTTTAAGGTCCCCTCCAACAGAAACCATCCTATGACTCTATGACAGCAAGCACTGTGAGTTATCCAGTCCAGTGCCCACCTGGACAAAATGTGGGAAACAAAGCCACTGATTCAAAATGATGTAGGAATTCAGGATCTCACCTTCAACAGAACTTTCTTTCAGTGTACAAAACTTTTAAAAACCAAAACAAGACACATTAATTAAAAACAAACAAACAAAAAAAGAACAAAAAAAACCCCACCAACATTGTTTTCTTAATTTAAACTATCTCAGGGAATCTCCCACCAGCCACCCATCTCTGTCACTGTGTACAGGGAGCTTGTGGGCAGGACAGTGGTAGAAAGTGACACAATGCTCTCATACAAACACAAATATTTTTAACACCTGATCTTGATGCTTTTAGAAAAATACTTCAGCATTTCCCTCCCAGATGTTGGCCAGTGCCAGTGGGTGACCGCTGGCATGTGAACTCACTCCAAGTAAGAGAAAATGGTAACACTTGTTTGCATTCCCTAACCAGTGTGCGATAACTCCTGTGCGATTGAGAGCATGGGCGCAAAATTTCAGAAAGTTCATGATAAAGCTTTATTACCATTTACAGTCTAGCCAGACCTCACCAGCTTCCTTTTCAGCTCACCTCCTCAGGACCCTTGCCCAGACCTCTGCCTTCTCATCCTACCCCTAAGTTGCTGTCTGCATCATCTTTCTTCATGTCTTTTTTCCACTTGCCGTACCTGAAGCTTCCTGCTTCTGCCTCCTACCTCTCCTTGGGCTTCAGCCATCCTGTGTCTCCTGTAATATCAATTTCTGCAGCACTCACACTGACCTCAAGATAAGAAACTCAGGATCATTTACTGAGTCACAGTCACGGTCTGCTCTTCTCTGATACCAGAGTTCCTCTCAGTGCTCCTCAGAGGTGCGGAACAAGAAGTTCTGAAGACTAGGATCCACTTTATACATTTTTTAATACTGAGAGGAGTTCCTGACAGGGTCTCATTGCCTCATAAACTGCTGCTTGCCACTCAGAAGATCTCAGACTGATGGCCTTTGAGTAAAATGTGTAGTTCTTCTTTTCCCCCCAGTTATTGATAATGGGTGGGAACTGTTGGAGAGCTGTCACTTCTTTCTCAGCCAGTAGTGTTAAAGTGCAAGGGGTTAGTGAATGCCTGGTAGAAATAAAAAGATACAGCCAGGTAAATTTGCTTGGGCTTACACCCCATGTCTAGCTTGCATAAATGTAATGCCAGAGAAGAAAACTCTCCCTTGCCTTGAGCACTGTGCACTAATGCACAAATCCTCTGTGACTCAAATGATCATAACTCAGAGCCTCTTGCCAATGGCAATGCTGCCTCTCTTCTGCAGCTCCTTCTATTGCTGAGCACTTTTATTTAAACACCACAGTAGCCTAACAAGAATAATCTGTGGAAGTAGGTTTCTCAGTGCCACTGTCAATGTTATGCAAAGCAAGTGGCAGCAATGTTCCAGCTGACTTACTCTGCTGATCGTCCATGAATAGGCAGCAAACTCTTTGAGAGGGTTCTGGAACCCTGTACAATATACCAGTCTCTACAATGGATTACAGAAGTCAGCATGATATATCATATTTTTACATCTCTCCAGTTCTGGCCCCCCAAAATTTCAGAAATTAAATATGCCAGTGGAGTCAGAGGTTAGGCACACATCAGCAAGCAGCAAAAATGGATCCACAGAATAAAGAGCTGGTAAGAAGGGCTCAATCACAGCATCACACCTGTGTTTTGGGTTTTCCTTTGAAATAGTCTTAATCTGCTTTTAAAAGCTGAATACACGTAAGATTTTGCAGAATACTTGGTATGTTTCTGGAATGAATCCTTCTGCTTAGTTTCATCAAAAAGGCACCCTGTTTCCACACCTTAAGCCTACTTTGTAATGCAAAAAAATCAGGACACATGGGCAAGACCAGGAGATTATGGTCAAAAAATCATTTGGAATTTCAATGAGTGTTCTGTCTAGTTGCATCCATTACACTTGAGTTCATGTTGGTACACCAAGAAGCTAAAGCATGCAAGGCCTTGAGCAGGTCTGCTGTGTATCATACCTAGTTGGAAAAGTACTTTCCTGCCATCTTAAACTACTCTCCTTGCAATAGCCAGGTCTAGATTATGATAACAGAGGGAATATTCTCAATTAAGAACTAAGTGACATACCAGAGTTTGCTCAAGAGACTAATAATACCAGTACAGAAACAACTAGTTTTCTAACAGTTTGATAATGATAAAAAAAAAATAAATACCAATGTCAAGATATTCAGTAATGCCACTTACTGTTTGTTTTAATTATAAAACCTTCTGCATTCCAATAATTTTTCAAAATATCCTCACCTTGGATAGTGGAATATGTCACTATTTGGCTGTTTCAGCTAAAGCTGAGAAACAGTAGGAAAAAAAGCCCTACCAAAACCAGTTATTTTGCTGGAGGACTGGTTGTGAGAAATGTGCTAGGAGAAAAGAAAGGAGACAAGGAAGAGAGGTAAGTATATCTTATATCTTTAAAAAGAAATTAAATTATGCTAGGACAGATATAAAAATAAACCTAAATCAAAAGGAAAGTAGGATTAATCAAAATAGCTAGTCAAGGTCAACAAACAGAAAAGTCGATGGAATCTCCTCAATACCTATTGTCACTATCTAGAAGTAAAAGAGGTAAGGCAGAATAACACTTCCATCTGAGAGTCAGAACTGTGGCTGAAATGTAATTTAAGAAACATGTCAGTCAACCTGAAATGCCTTCCCAGCACTCTTAATAAGAGCAAAATGAACAGGATATTAAAAGCCAGGAGATAACTCTTCTGCAGTACTGAACAAACAATTCAGCAAAGTGAGTAAGCACATACTGACATTTTAGCATGCATTTAAGTTTCAGCATCTTCAGTGAGAATCTGATATCTGCCTGTTCACTCCTCTCAATGGGTATCCATGGGCATGGGTCTGTCCTACACACAAGCCTTCTGTGGACCTGAATCTGTCCAGTAGCTGTGGAGCTTCTCATGGACTCAGGGGAGGGACAGTCATGTGCCAAGCCTGCAGGATCATGAACAAGAGTTCTGCACAGCACCTCCTGGCACCTGAGAGCTGTATTTTACAACCTGATTATCCTCTTTCTGCTTCAGCTCTGTAGTGCTGTGATGGGAATATGGGTACTTCCCCACTAGAAACTGAAAAAGTCTTCAAATGTGTTAAAATGCAATCATGGCAATTCAGGTAGACAACTGACCTGTCCTTCAAATTAAAATGCTCTGAATTCTCTGCAGTTTCAAAGTCAAGGACCACAAAACTGGACATCATTGAAAGGAAAGGTCCAGGACAAGGAAAACTATCAAAATCCAGGAAATCAAGCTGACAAGCAAAGCTCCCCACAGGCACAGTGAAAGCTCTGCCACTGACCTTCTTTGCAACATACAGTAGTGTGGTAAGATTTGCACCCTCTTCCTGCCCCACCACATTAACTCCCCGGCACCCCTGCTAGGAATGAGAAGACTGCCAAACTATTGCATGGGGAACTGATAAAAATGAGTGTGATGGTTCTAAGGTGGTGCATTTCTCTCTCTCACTTCTCTGATCATAGGAAAATGAAGCCTGTATGCAAGACAAAATTAAAAACTGTAAATCACGAAGGTAAGCAATACTGCAACTTGCCCTGTCCTTTTGAAAGGAGTCAGTTAATAACATTTTAGCACTTGGAAATATTTGCCTGTACTTTGAATTTCTCTGTTTAGAGAATTTCACTGTCTAGATTTTATATTCTGAGGACCTATTTTCTCCTCTGTCACCCAGAACATAAAGTGTCATTTCAGGATATTACACTCTTTCCTGAGTTCAAGAACCACGTGATTCTAGAAGTCATAATATTATGAGCATGCTTAGATCCATGACTTCATGCCATGTGACTAAAACATCTCCTAAAAAGAAACAGTCTTACTTCTTGTGCACACTTCTTTGGTTGTTAACAGTGGATCTATACCCATAAATCTGGAAATACAACCCTACGTGTCCAGAGCAAAAAGTCATGAATTCAAATATGGGCTGCAGAGCAAACAAAAATGAGGAAAAGGTATTTGAAGTGAGATGATTTCTACGCATTTACAAGTGTAACTCATGAATGCTTGATGGTAGTATCAAAGGGTACTAATCAGACACGTGTTGAACCAGCCCAAGATAAATAAGTCCATTTGTGCTCCTTCTCCTCTCTCTGAAAATGATCACTACCCCACACATCCACTTTTCATTTGAGAAGTAGTTCATACACCACCACAAGAAGATAAAACATTGACTGTGACTAATGTAATGAGCCTGAAGCACTAAAGAAAGATGAGGGGGAAAAAAAAAAGTTTGAAATTTATGATTTTTATTCTCTTGCTTCCTCCTAACAGGATCTGAAAATCTTGAAAGAACTTAAGTGCATCAAAGAATATCCTTTGAAAATCATGCTTACAGGCAGGAATACAAATTGGATACTAGTCCCTAGGCCACTGGCCTACCTTTGTAGAAGGATGGCTTGCATTTAGTTTCCCCTAGCAATTCACCTTTATTAATTAGAATTTAACATTTGAAAACAAGAGAACTTAAGGTTTGAAAGTTAAAGTAAAAAAAAAAAAAAAATTTTTTTTTTTTATTTTAAAAAAGCAAATTAAAAAATCTTCCAATCTGACAAACTCTTAATGCTATTTATATCACTAATGGCATCATGACACAGCAATTAAATTATAACCCTTTCACTAATAGAACATATTTTGTCTATTTAAAACAGAAGGGAAGAAACAAGAAACTTTAGTTCAAGAAAGCCCCCAGTAACCAGACATATAGGCAGGCCATGGTTAGAGGAAAAGCAGAAGGTACACAAATAATTTGTGTTTGACTATAACCAAGTTTGAGTTAGGGTATTATATGACATGAGCTGTCATTAACTTCTAGCTGATATACATTTAGGCAGCACTGGGTCATCTATAACCTATTCTATAAAGTCTTTTCATTTTATTTAGGCTACTCTGTCACACAGGAACTCACAAAGCATACTGTGTTCCCTAGTTTGTGGACTCCATAACTAAAAATTTATTTTTGCAGCTTAGCTATTTTTGAGGATTAGTAAAGTTCACGTATGAAGTTAATGATTCAAAGTCATTACTGACACTACTTTTTTATCTATGTAACTGCTTATTTCCTACTCTATTTAGACAGAGGAACAGATTTTATATCATCCTGTATTTAAGGAGAGCAAGGAAAAGGAATGAGACAAAATATGTAACCCCCTTGTAAAATCATTATGATTGACCCAGTGATCCAAGAACCAAACTTTTTCCCAAAGACAGTAAGTTTTAAAAACATGCCATCAGTTCAGAATTATTTCGGTAAAATAACAAACATCGGTTATACTCAGATGTCAAACCAGGATATATGTGGGGGAAAATATAATCCAATCCAACACCATTGTTAAAAAAATTGGGATAGGGTTGCATTACACAGCCAGGAAAAACTTCTCTGGCTAACTGCGCCACCTTATGATTTAAATTTAAATGGAAAATTAAATGATTGTCCAGTCCATAGAAAAAAACACTTACTGAAAGATATTCCTCTATACCTAAAAATGGGATCGGGAGCTTACTTTATTCTTTCTTACAGAGAAGTGCAGGGTTGCATACTTCAGTATTACTCTGCTGGTTAAAAACCATGTCAGCAATATAAATGGAAAAAAATACATTCAGCCTTGCTGGATTGTGTTTTTGTAATAACAGTATACACATCCAAATCAGTAAAGCCAGGCAAATAGCAGAGTAGTGGTTTAGCAATCTTAGCACTGTTAGCTAAGTATACGATCAACTCTAAAACAAATGCCTCATAATCCGTAATTCTCCTGTGTAAATCTCTACTCATATAACCCTGCTGGGAAATAAGAAAGCTTTACTTCTGATTTTTTTTCCCCTAACATTTAAAACATGCCGGCTGTAAGCCCTAATTTATAGCCAATGGATCGCAATTTGCACTGAAATCTCCAGTCAGACACAAAATTAAACAGCACAGATATTCAAAAGAGTTACAGCATGCATTTAAATACATTAACCACATCCTACCTTGCATCCAAACATCAAGGATAAAGTGTTGTTGGTGCATGCAACTTTGCAGTGGCAAATCATTGGTGTAAAGCAGTCAGAATTTTTAACAATAGGGCACATTCCTTGAGTGCTGCAGTAGTGGCAGCCTACTGAAGGCTGAAAACAAGTAGCTAACACAGCACATGGAGTGGCAACATATGCTGCTCAACAGCTAGCTTTCCTCTTGCTGGTCAGAAGCAGCCTGCTTGAATCTCTACCTGGGTCCCATTCAGCCATCCCCGTCTTTGTTGGTGAATCAACGATGCAACAATGCTCACGGATCTCAGGATTTCCCTTCCTCTGGGAAATTAGTTTTCACATCGGGGGAGAGGAGGAAAAAAAAAAAAAAAAAAAAAAAAAAAAAAAAAAAAGGGAAAAAAAGGAAAAAAAGAGAGAGAAATGGAAATGAGGGGAACTAGCAGGTGTGGCAGTATTAGCATGTAAAAGGATGTAAACGCCTACTCATAACAATCACATAAGATTGTCATGCTAGCTGAAGTGGGCTGAAATTATTCCATCGGAAGAAAAATACTGCAGCTCCCGATTTGGTAAAAAGCCAGTGAGTTGCTGCAATACATAGTCATAGTGTGGCGAGAAGAGAAAAAAAAAATGACTTATCTAAGAAGCCAGGATCCTCAGCCTTTATCAATATGCATTCCAGTAAGGATTCCCTTCCCAGCGCCTCCCCGTGAAAAAGAATCAAATCAGTCGCAACTCCGGAGAAGCGATGACCTTTGCTTTCCCCAAATAGATGAATCTCAGCAGGAAACAAACTGTACTCAGAGCCGAAAATCACAGATGCTGGGAGTTTGTAATAAGAGAAATACAAGCAACATTTATCCAATCCTGGCTTGCCACATGGGAGCTTTCTCCAGGCACAAATTTACGAATAGACAGGTTGAAGAATTGCAGGAGACACTGAATAAAGATATGGAATTACACGGAAAATGCACCAGCACGAAGCTAAAAAGTCAAGCCTCCTTAAACTCTGCTTTGGAGGCACCGTGACTACTGACTCCAGCTAGTACTGCTACCCTGAAACCTGCAAACATCTTGCTGTAAACCAGACAAGCAATAATTAAAGAAGTTTGGGAGCATAATGCTGGTTTGGATTCTGCAGCTGTCACTGCTCCTTCAGTTAAAGCAGCACCAGCTGAAAATGCATAATAAAGCACTTGGATGAGCAAATCACTAGCTGTGCTTTTTAAGAGGATTATTTATATCAAAAGTTGGATTAATGTATCCTCCAGGTTTAGGTTTGGTCATGGCAGACACAAATACAAAATGAAAAGGCCATGATATGGAAAGTAAAGCGATGTCCTTAATGATTTCACAGCTGATAGCAAAGTAAACCAAGCAGTTGTTTCACAGTGCCCTGACCCTGCTTTTCTGTGACTCACTAAGCTCTGCCCATCAAATTAGAAACTCTTTCTAAAGAAATGAGAGCAGCTTGTCTCCCTGGCAATCGCGAGTTCTTAAGTCACAACTGAAACAGTTTTCTGTAATAAACCCGAAGCAGAAACTTGTTATACAACAGAACAGAGAAAATGGCCAATGGGGGTCCTGGTGTAAAGCCAGATCAAGCAGTACAGAGGATGAATAGTACAGGATTTTTTTTAAAAAGCTGCCTGAGATTGCAGACCCTAACTTAGGCAACCTGTTCTACTAAGATTTTGTGTTTATGTAAGTATATATACGTGCGTGTGTGTGCTGCATGTATGCATATATCTATACTTTAGGTAGAATTTCTTTAGTATAATTTACCCTTGCTTTGCAAAGTTCAAAGCCATAAAAGAACCAATTTCTTAAACATCTCTGTTCCTACTCTTGCTGCATACAATAAATTTATTTTTATCCAATTTTAGTGTGCAGTTAAATTTCAGCTTGGAATAATGTTTTCTGATTAGTGTTTCTCACTCTTTATCTTTGAACTTACCACTCACAAGAGCCCAAGCTCAGTAAAATTACAGCAGTTTCTAGATGGAAGTGGCAGATAGAGCAGCTCCACATTCAGAGTTACAACCCAGTTCCATTTCTGAAGATTCCTTTTTTGCAAATAACATGCTCTTATGAACCATTGTCCTCAATTCACTCAGCTCACACTTTTCTCCCGACCAACCTGGATGGGAGCCCATGTGCCATGGGAGCTCACTGCATGGATGGCCCTCGGTCAGCTGTTCAATAAACTAAGTTTGGTGACCCATGAGCCCAAAGTGACATCACAGCAGCACTTCTCTGGAACAGTGACTGAGCCTGTTTAGAGAAGTACTGTGGTGACAAACAGTACTGTAACACTGCTGAATCTTTGATCTGTTTATTCCTAGCTTGCCTGTCTTCTTATTAAGCTATATATTATACAGATCTTTCTTTCAAGCACTGTCTCTCGCATAACCAGCACTGGTGTAAATATAGAAAAGCGTAGTTTCCATGACAATACATTCCATAGTTACAGCCAGCAGCCACTATCATTAAAACATGAATCACAGTGCTACCTTAAGGTGTGAGCTCACTACATCATTGGCCTTGGAAGCAGTAATTTGGGATGGGGGTGGCATGGCAATATTTTAGGAGACACTACTATAAAATGCCAGAAAACTGTGCTATTAAACTATTTTGGCCCTTCTAATAGCCACCCATCTTAGAGATTTCAGTGATCGGTAATTCCCAATCTGTACCAATCATTAGCATTTCAGGAGAAGAATGCATCACATCTGTACTTTCCAATGCTTTAGACACGATGTCCTGATTAAAAACTGAACTCAACCACACAAATGTGATTTCTGATTAAGATGCGTATGGCCTAATTAAAATCACCTGAATTTATTTCCAAATTTCAGTTTCAAAGAAGGGAAAGACAATTAGCCAGGTAGCCTCTTGAACCTTTTGGATCTTACAGCATTCAGCTGGCTCATGCTTTCAAAAGGGAGGACATTATCTGTTCATTAAAATTCCCATTTCTTCCCCAGCCCCTGCCACTCTGCAAATTTTCAACCAGAACAGGTTTCACCTGTGATTTCATTTCAGTATTAAGCAGCACCAAACAGCAAGCACCCAAGTATTTTGCAAGGCACAAAATTCATCTCTTCACACTTCAGCTAATCCTTGCTTTCAAGTGAAAAACAGTTACCGGACACACAGTCATTGGGGAAAATCTCAGAAAAGAAAGATTTATTCCAGTGACAGATTTGAATAATAACTCATGTCGCAATTGGCCAAGACATTTATTTCCATTAAGTGACAATCACATATAGAAAAATGCCATAAGAAAACATTTGGTCAGAGATCCTTTTCCATCTTTTCTTTTTTTTACAACACTCATCACACACACAAGTATATTGCCTCCTGCCAGTAAAGGCATTTAAATCATAGTCATACTGCAGGAGCAAGAATTCTTGGAAAATCTATGTCCACATTTTTGTGCTAATGGGATATACAGAAGAACACAAATTGTGGGTGTTACTCTAAGAAAGAGTCCACAGATCAGTTTTTTGAGCCCTCCAGCCTTCATTGGGCTTGAGTGCATTGATCCAGCCACTTCCTCACAGCCACAGCCTGATAAGACTTCTCCTGCTCTACCAGCCCCTCTGGAAGCTGCCAACCTTTCAGCTCCAGGTTTTCCAAAGATGTCTGCCTTTCACGTTGTGCCATTTTGTGGAAATGGAGGAATTAGCTTGGAGCAACTGAGTTGCATTTCAGAAAGTATTACGATGTTTGCATGGTATTTGCTACTTAATGTGTATATATCTCCTCATGTACTGGAGCTATTTCAAAAAGCAATGCTTAGCTTTGCACCTGGCATCATGTGAGAAACAAGATCAAAAAAATTAAGTAAAAATAAAAATTACAAAAAGAAAAAAAAAAGGCAAAAAAAAAAAAAGGAAAAAAGGAAAAAGAAAAAAAAAAAAAAAGCAAAGACCTGTAGCATCACAAAGAATTTTTAGGTATTTACCTTTAACTATCTTAGGATGCTTAATTTTAGCATTTCTTAATTCTCTGCTGTTTCTCTTGAGAAGATTGCTTAAGTTTTGGTACTATGGTATAGATTTACACAATTCCCCTTCCCTGCTTTCACTAGTCAACTTTTTGCTCCATTGCTATACCATTAAAAATTCCACTGACCCTTACGACATCCATTAGATATGAGAAGATCATGATGGATCTATAAACCCTTGGCCAAGGTGTATGATTATTAACTTGCCTCTAATCTTATGTTAGAATTCAAAACCCTCTTCTTTGCTGCTGTTCTCTGAAGCACCTGTATACTAATCAAGCCGCTTAAAAACTAAACTTGGCTCTGACAGTGATTAAAGAGAAGTTGTCCTCTCAAAGAATCAGATAAAAGAAAAAGCAAAAAGGCTTGTTGCACCACAGGCAGCACATACAAAGGGAACCAGAGAACATAAATATAAAACAAACTTGAAAGATCCCCCATCAAAATAGAAATGATTGCACACAACTGTCTCGCATGTTCCTTAAGAACAAAGCAGTCTCACACCTCTAGCCTAAAACAAAGTTTCTACAGCTGTTCTGTCTTTGGAGAGGCTCCACTTAGCTCTTTCAAGAACCTCAGCTATGTCTGCACTTTCTGTGAGCTGTCATTTTGGGGCGTACAATGGGACAATAAGCCTTCATTTTGCTGATTTTTTTCTGTTGGTGAGTATCAGAAGCCTGGTCTTAGTTTGCCTGAAAATCCATCTCCCTTTGGAACACTAATTGTAGCATGGTTTGGGTGGAAGCAACTGTTAAAGGCCATGTAGTTTAACCCTCCTTCAACAAGCAGAGTGGTTTTCAACTAGATCAAGTTGCTCAAAGCCCTGTCCAACCTGGCCCTGGATCTTTCCAAGGATGGGACTTCCACCACCTCTCTGGGAAACCTGTGCCTGTGTTTCACCACTATCATTGGGAAAAGAAAAAAAATTTCTTATAGCTAGTCTAAATATAGTCTCCTTTAGTTTCAAACCATTACTCCTTGTTCTATCACAACAGGACCTGGGAAGATTTCTGTTCCCATACTTCATACAGGGTTCTATAAGTACTGAAAAGCAGCAGTGAGGCATAGAGCTTTCTCTTCTCCAGGCTGAACAATGCAAACTCTCAGCCTTTCCTCACAGGAGAGACATCCCAGCCCTCAGATCAGTTTTGCACTTGCTCCAGTGGGTCCATGCCTTTCCTTCACTGGGAATCCCAGAGCTGGATGCAGCACTCCTGGGGGAGTCTCACCAGAGAGGATTAGCTGGGGACAATCACCTCCCCCAACCTGCAGGTAACAATTCCCTTGATGCAGCCCAGGATATGGTCCCACCTTTTAGGCTGTGAGCACAGATCATTGAAGTCTGCCCAGGAGAGACCCCACAGTCACCAGATACCAGCTCACGAGCTGCTAATTCGTGATCTTTCTACACCTCATGCGAAACGGTGTTTGAACTGGTTCCAAGGGGTAACATGAAACTGAACTTTCACGCACACTTTCAGTAACAGGGATAAGGCAACTTTTTTTTGCATGTCCAAAGGCTCAAGGAGCAGAGTCTGGGCTGGTCCTGCCATGAAGAGGAGATGAAGAGGGCCTCTGGGGTGGAGATGGAAGCGAGAGCTCCAGGGACAGCTGTGTAGAGGCAGATTTGCCACTTGTGTGAGATGTCATTGGGACTGCTGGGACCCACCTATTCCACTGTCATGAGCAGCAGCTGCTCCATCTCACACAATGGCTTGTGACAAATGATTTCACTTTCACAAATCACTGTATGGAGACAGGAATGAGTTGCCATTTGGCTCCTGCCAACAGCAGACCCTGCTGGTTTGCTTCCCCTAGAGATGACAGGGACATGGAGATATAAAGTTCCTCAAGCACCTTGCAATCTGAGCATGGAGGCAGAGAGAAAGGCAAAAGATGGATTGGATGCTCTGGAAAAAACCTATGCATCAAGAATTCAGATGTGGTAGGCAGCTTAGAAAACGTATGACTCAATCTCCCCACCTGAAGATGGAATTAATGCCTTCCAATTAAATGCCCATATCTCTAAGTATGCCATCCTATAACCGTGATTTTTAAGTTAATGGGAATACTCTTAAAAAAGTACTCATGTTCATAAGTGTTTACACATTCTAAAGTGTCACATTCCCAGCATAGTTCTACATTTGTAACTAATTAAAAATTGTCTGAATTATTTATGAAAATAATTTTGATCTGTTAAATCATTTACAAAGTCACCAACTGCATATAATTTTTAAGTAACTTCTCCAGCCAGGTATAAATTTAAAACAAAAAATATGAGAGAGGGGAGAAAAAATAATTAAATATCAGCTTGAAAGAAAAAAGCAAGCATATTTCTGCCAGTCCTCAACAGATACAAAACAGCTCCACTTATCTGAAGATTCCTATTTATATCTTGTATTAGCATTTTTAAGGTTTTCTGTGACAAATTAAAGAGGAAGAAAGGCCTGATCCTGCTGGCACAGAGTGGAAACACGCACACAGATTATTTAGAAAATATATGCCTTACTTTAATGTCACTGTGTAGATCTACTGATTCCTTCAAGTGTTTATAGTGCAATACATATGCATCTAAAAGAGCTTGAAATGATCAGTTTAGCCATCACAAGCTCACCAAGAACTCACCAAGGACTAAGAGCTGCAGTATTTACCCAGGCTGCTGGGACAAAGAGGAGTCACTCTACATGGAATTTTGTGTTGATAACCTATTGCTAGCACGAAACTGGCCAGCTCTGCTTGTCCATGTGTACTGAAGTTATTGCACCACACGCATCTTGGCTTTATGCATTGAGTGGAGGCATCAGCCTGGTCACAGTCCTCTCCTTGTGGCCACCAGCTCTGCATGCACATCCTGTGGGCAAGTCAGACTCCCTCAGTAAGAAGCAGTAGGAATTGGTAGGAATTTTCCATTTGTTTTCCTGCCTCCTCCTGAATCCATTCTACTTCCATAACATCCATGGATGGGAAGTTTTTCTAGCCCTCCAATTCTACCCTTTTTCTTTACTCTGAATCTTGTCCCTGATAACTTTACCAGCTTTCTCAAAATGTTGCAATGGAAGGAAAAAGGAACAGTTAAGTTCTATTCATCCTCTCCATGTCATGACTTTATAAATGAGTTATGCATCCTCTCTAACTGGTCTCTTTTCCATTTTGAAAAGTTGTAGCTTAATAGACCTCAATCATTCTTACAGAAACAGCTTCTATATATTTGAAGATGATCATTGATTATTTCAATTTGTTCTACTTCTTTCTTTCAAACTTCACCATAGCTCATACACTATAAAACCCTTAAGGTTCTTGGTGTTTTCCTCTAAAATCTCCCCATTCCTCTTAAAGTGTGCAGCCAAATGGTGACACTGCCCTGCAGAATAATTTCTCCCATCTCTTGCTTACAGTAATTCTCTAAATATAGACCAAGGTTTTTTACATTAGGTTTGCAACAGCCTTTCATTTTTCACTGAGACTCACTCTGGGATTCATTTCTACACCATTCCACATTTTCCTGCTTCCTGGGTAATCAATACACATTTGGGATTCGTGCAATTGGATATCCCTTACTACATGCAACACTTAATATTTGTACCTCATGTTATTGCTTTCAGGCCATTTATTTATATTGAGCTTTACACATGCCATTCCTCTGACAATTTCTGGTGTGCTCAGGGCATGGACTTCAATTAAAAAAGCACTTGGAAGCCATTCTTCCTGGGATTTAGACTAGCTGGAGCACAGTGTTATATTACCAAAAAGGAGTTTCAAAAGGAAAATACACTTTCAAGAAATAAATCTCTGGTTTTCTGAGGAGATATATACACTGCTTAGACCTCACCGCCTTTGGATCACACAGAATTAAAATGTTGATGATCATTAATGGCCCACAAAGTTGGAAGTTGATAGGGACTATACCCTTTCTATACTTGATATAGGGACTATACTTGATGGCAAGTAAAGAAATCTATCTTCTCAGAGTCATGTATGAAATTCTTTCATGGTCTAAATAAAAGCTGTGAGATAGAAAAAAAAAATCACAAAATCAAAACCAAATGAATAACCCCCCAAAACCCCCCAGAAGTAAAAAGCCATTACTATTACCTTGACCATTTCCTGGAAGTATTTTGTAAGGCCCTGGATTAATTTTCAAATTTGGTTCCCATAACTGGCTTTTAGTGGAAAACCTGTGCCTGTACGAGCATCTCTTGTACTGAGACTTTCAGACTGCTGCTGGAAGCCTCAGAGAGGAACCACCAGAACCCAGCCTTTACTTCTTGTGTCATATGGTATTACTATTTAGAGAGAAATAATAAGCATAATGGAAAAGTGCTTGATGAAAGCAGAAGTAAAAATAAAACCAATGATGCATCAGAATTCATGAGAAGGTCAGGCTATTTGACACTTTGGAGAACTGAATTTTCCACATTACAAGCATTTTGAAAGAAAATCTGTTATCCTGATTGTAAAATATCATTCAATTGAGCTGTAATTGCAGGCATAAATAAATAAATTAAAAATAGTCCACCAGGCCTAAATCTAATTCTTTTGTTGTAAAGTCTTACATTACTTGCTCCTCATTATTGCGTTCAAGATTTGCTCTGGCTAAGGGTGCAGGCACCCTCACTGGGAGAAACACACACACATTTCATGCTAGAGTTGAACCCAGGCTGTTACCACATGTGCCAAAAGCAGGAGAACACCTTTGGGTTCCTCTGTGAAATTTTCCAGAGAAATTCTCCCTGACATATAGAGAAAGAAGTTCTGATTACCAGATGTTTGATTTTTGAATTTTTTTTGGTGTTTTTTACAACTTTTTCTATATACAAATAGATCCATCTTTCCAGTTGCCATTAAAAGTGAGCATTTTCTCAGCAGTCAGGGAGATTGTCAGTGATTTCCTTCAGATTCTTGTTAACAGGAAATTCTGTTCTCATTTCTGGCAAATGCCACTATCCTCACAGCTTTTAGCATTTAATGGTTTTTCAGCTATGAAATTCTCATTCCATGAAAAAAAAAAAAAAAACAAACCAGAGAAACACCAAACCCAAGAAAACTCACAAATAAGAAATGCAATTGTGGTCCCAGCTAAATTCCACATCAAGTTTTCCATCAAAAATGTAGCAAAAACATCTGTATGACAACATCTACTTTGGCTCTCTGTTTGCTGGCATTTCTAACCTCACCTTGCTAAGGACAGACTATGGATCCTGTCTCTGGACACAGTGGACACACAGGATCCCCTTAGGTGTAATTAGGGGAACAGAGGTTGCAGATCCCTCTGTTAAATATATCCAACATCTCCTTCCCACATCAAGGAAACAACCACTGTCAACCAAGAAAAGACATCAATGCCCACCATTGTTTTTTTGGAGGGAGAGCTGCCCTTGACTCCAAGCCACAGAGAGGTGCCACCTGGCTGAAAGAAAATATTTCCAAGTGACTTTTTCTTCTCTCAACAGTTCCTGTGTGTCATTCTCTGTAATTTGACCAGTTTTTCACAGTGGGAAAAGGTTACCCAGAAAAAGCTGGAAGGGTGTTGCTTTTGTGTGTGGCACAGACAGCAGCTTCTCTCTGCCTCCACGGGCTGATGCCCATTGCCATGGCTTTAAATACAAGCTGGAAAGCCTTGTGGCTCACAAAAAACCAGATGGAGGTAGGAGAGTTTAACTCTGGGTTACCTGGGAATCCTTTCAATCCTCTCATTCATGGGAGCTTCTGGACCAGGCACTCTCAGTCACAGAGCTGCCTTGGTCTTCACAGTTCTGCTTGACCCTCTTTGCTGGGGCATGTTCAGGGAGAGCACAGGGCTAGTGACAACAGTCTTTCCCGGTCAGCACTGACCACTGGCCCTTTACAGTGCCTTTCTCTTTCTAGAATACCTTTTAAAGCCAGGGCAGGGACTTTTCACCCTGGCAACACTGCCCAAACACTCTCTGTCCCTGGGGCTAGGAGGTACAAGCAGGGTCTGTTACTGTTGGCCAAAGGAAACAGTTCTGTAAATGGAAGATGTTAAGGAAAAGCACATCTCCAACTCTACGTTGGTTGGGAATACCTCCTACCTCCAATGTTCTACCACCCCGGGGAAGGTGAAAGGAAATACCTTCCTAAAATTGATGTTATACAGAGGGAATGTGTCCTCCAAAGAGTCCATGGGAATATTAAGGTGAAATAAAGACAAACTTAAGGAGAGTTATTGGAGGGCCCAGTGCACAGTCCTCTACAGATGACATTTTTAATGCCTCGAAGATGAGGAGCTTAGTGGAAAATCAATGCGCTCCTGAGGGAAAGGAGCCAACAGAGCTTAAACTGCTCCCAGTGACTGCAGGCCTACGAGAGCCTGCAGAGCCCTCCTGAGCCAGCCCCCAGCTCTGTGTGGTGACTGCAGACCACCTCCTCACCCAGCACAGGCTGCTGCCAGGCACAGCATGGCCCCAAGACCGTGGTCCCACAGGCAGCTCCCACGTCTTTCAGAAGTGCCTCCACAGAGACGACGCTAACACAAAGGAACAGGCACAAGCTCAGCTTTGGTTGTGGAACAGGAGCCTCCCTGTCCTCCTCATAACTAAATTCACGCCAGTCAGCCAGGAAAGGAGTGCAAGAGAGCCCAGGCCCAGAGCTGTTTGACTCTTGCCTGGCTGAGAGCTGTTGTGAGTCAGCCAGAGAGACGGACGGAGAGGACCATAATTCTCAGGATGGCAGCATCCTTGGTGCTGCCCCATCCAGGAATGAGAATGAGCAGCTTTGGGGCAGCGGTAGCTTACCTGGGGAGAGCTGCCCTCCTGCTTCTGCTCAGTCTGCTGTGCAGCTGACTTGTCTGGAGCAAGCTTCCAGGAAAAACAAAAAAAGCAGGCTGGGCAAAGTCTGCTCACAGGCTGTGCTGCAGCAGGAGCATCCATCTTAGATCCAGTGGAGGAGGAGAGCTTGGACAAGCTCCCTTTTTAAAGCAACAGTGCTCCCACTGAGCATGGCAAGGAAGGGGAGTGCTATGCCCCAGCAGTGGTTGTGCTGGATGTCTGCAGAGCACTTCACAGGCATTACCTAATTGATCCTTTCAAACACCCTTTCAGCAATTAAACATTACCTGTCAAGATCTACAGGTGCAGAAAATAAGCTGGGCTAATGTCACCTGGTGCAGAAGTAGCCCATGATTTTAGGATGCCTGGTCCAAAAGTCTTCTGGCTTGATTTTGTTGGTGCATCTACAGGTTCATCTGACTCTGACAGCCCAGAACATCTGTATTCTGCTTGTAAATAAGAGTGAACATCTGCTTTTAAAAGCCAGCCTCAGGGGTATTTCAAGTTGGAAATGCTAAAAAGCAGGCACACCAAATCACTAACCCTTAGGATAATGGTAGCTTTTATGACTAAAGATACCTGAGTAGAAAAGTCTAGAGTCAGGTTTAATCAGATTTTGTCTCTCTGCTTCTTTTTATGCATCTAGACAGGCTGTGGCTTCCCCATGGATTCCTGTGGACCTGCTGGCAGTGAGTCAGGGCTTGAAAAGGAAAATAAAACTTTTCTTGTCCAGGACCACTTAGTCTGCATGACCTGAAGGACAAGATGGGACACACTCTGGATCCATCACCACCCTACAAAAACTGCCATTAGGAAATCAGAACAGTTGTCCTGAGTTTATCCCTCTGGGGCCACTGGCCACTCCAACTCCATAAAATGGAGAAAATGAGGAACACAGGTAGGAAGCAGGGACACATGCGGGACATGCCACATGGCTGGGAGCTGATATTAACTGAGGGGTACAAGAGGTTTGTTTGGTCTGCTCTTTATTTTCTCCAGGGCATATTTTTGTTCTGTGATAGACCCTTAATAAACACCACACTTTTAGCTCTTATTGTGCTTGACCAAAGAGCTATAAAAGAGACCTCAGAGGCTGCCCCTCTGCCAGGCTGTTGATGCTGTAGAAATACTCAACCAAGGCCCAGATTTTTAGTTAGACAGATGAATTCTGGTACCTCGTGGGATTTTCTCTTGTAGGCTGAACAAGTTTGAAATTAAAATTAAGAAACAGGGCAAGTAAGAACACCCACTAGGGCCTGCTTGTGATTGTAGTACATAAATAGCTTTAAAAAACCCAGGTTTCTCTCATGTAGGGCTCCAAACTGGAGAATTCTCTTCCCTTACAGCTGTAAGACAACAGTTGAAGTTCCTGTTGTCCTTCAAATTGTGCTTCAAGGTACATCCATGTATTCAGGCAGCCTGTTTTTTCCTCCAAACCTTCCAGATGTGTGAGAGCTACAAGCTGAGTATTCCCCAAAGGGACAGGCCTGAAGGAATTCAAAGTCCTTCGTTAGGCACTCTGTCAATGCTGTGAGCATTGCTATTTAATTGATGTACTGTTTTTATTGTGCCTGCCCTAAGGGAGTGTGCTGACCAAAGTCTCCTGTAAATTGAATAAATAAACAAATACATAAGCATGCATTGCTGCCATGACCAGCTCACGGTGTGACAGGAGAGTCCACATGGTTTAATGTGGTTTTACACAAGGAACAATCCAGCTGTCTGGAATCTCTTGTTTGATCCTCATTAACCGTGGCAGGCTCTTCCAGCTCCTTCCTCTACCTCAGCAAAGACACAAGACGCCGCTCTTACTTTTCGGATTTCTAAGGTCACTTTGCTGATTAAATATGTCGTTTTAAAAGCTCCCTATAATGTGAAAACTGCCAATTTCCTTCCTTCATCTGGAAAATGGGAGAAGAATTTTGTCATTTGCTGTTAAAAGGAATGTAGTATCCTTCTGCCATTCTTTCCCTTTCCCCTGTTGCCAACCTGCCCTACCTCACAGCTCTGCAAAGTCACGGTGTCTTTTCCTTCTCCCTTGTGTATTGTTAGGACCAAAGTACTTCTCAAATACATCTTTTATACAAAACCTTAGAAAATATAGCTGTACCAGTCAGAGTCAGGATTACAGTGCAAATAAATAAATAAAAGGGTACCAGCTGGGGAGATAAGCTGGCTTAAGAGAAAATATAGAAAACAATATAGACATGGGAGCCATTACCCAGTAAGGCCTGGCCACCCAAAGCCTTGCGCTGCTGCTTGGGCAGATTTTGCAGCCCATGCTCCTCACTGGGCTGCCTGGGAAAATGCACTATCAGTGCCCCAGCTGGCTTGTACACACCTACAAGAAATGAAGCCCCATGCTGACTGCAGTCAGGCCCTCATGCTCATGAATGTTATGCATGTGAGAGATTTTACAGCTGTGAGTCATCATCTTGCCTACATTCATGTGCTCCTTTCCACTCTGGAAGGAAAGCACTTTCATTCACGAAAAGAAAAAATATAGGTTTCAAGACACATCATGATGCAATCACACTCTTTTATAGTGTTCAGCTTCTCGTTATGAAATATGATTCCCCTGAGGCGTGACTAGAGAGTGTGGAAAAGTGAGTTAAAATGGAAAACAGGTTGTGCCAGCCAGGCCTCTGTGACTGCCCAAATCACTTCCTTCAACTGTAGACTTCCCTCATGGTGCTGCTTAAAATTTTCGGGGCAGATATCCTAGTTTGTCTTCACATTGAAATGCAGTAAGTGTTGTTAGGATGATCTTTAGTCAATCTCTCTCTTTAGGAGAGCTTAAAGAGATTGAAGAAATGAAGACGGACTGAACTAGAGACTGAACATAGTCCCCATGTGTCCCAGAGATCTGTACTCCTTCGCCCTGAACCACGTTGCAAAATTTTGGGGGCAGTGTAGGCGCCATAGTCAGGCCCTTAGGTGAGCCAAGCAAAAAGGAAACAAGGTACCTGATTTCTCCCAAATATGTGAGGCCTCTGTTGACCTTGGGGCAAATCAAATTGAGGTAAAATCAAAACCAGGAAAAATGTCAGAGAAGGAGTATTTCTGACGGGACATTTGCAGAATCCTTCAATTTGGATATACTTCTAAAATTGTTTCAGAATAGGAAAATCGGGCAGAATGCATACTTCTCTCCCATGAGAAATTGGAAATGTTTGACATTAACATATGATTAGCTGTTAAATGACTTTCAAGGAGACTTTCCTAGGATAATCTGCTTAGCCTTTAGCACCCATTTATCGCTTCATAGTGGAGATTAGGGTTGATTCTCAAGAACAGCATTACTTAGAGTGTCAACTGCATTTTTTTTTTGTCAGTTAAGTAAATTATTCCTTTATGGGAATAAAGAGAAAATTTCATGTCCTCTTTTTCTGTATTTAATGTATTGTTATGGAACAGGAGACCATGAAAGTCATTTAAGGAATGATGGAAATGAAACACTCTACAATTGAGAAAAAAATCACCAAAAGAACTGATGGACTTGTGGTCACCCAGAAGGTTCGTAAGATATTTCTGAATTATTGATATGATGGTTGCCACCTTTTGTTACCAGGTATTGGCTTAGACACTGGTTCTAAGTAGAAATTAAAAAATCCAGATAAATTCTTAAGTAATTAAATCAAACTGAAACTCAGTGTCTGGACAATGAAAAAAATTGTGGTTAAGTTTATGATTTCTAGACATCTTCTAGATGCTTACAAAACTTTTATGTCTGACTGCATCCAACTCAGGCCAAGATATTTAGCATACCTCATAATGACCTCTTGAGGGTCTTCCTCTGCAAGTCACACAGGCCATATCCACAGATTACAGCACTTGGAAATCTTGGGTTTCCATGACATTAGAAATCTGTGTTTCTTCTCTGTGTGTCTGAGGATACTAAACATTCTGGGATTGTTCTGGACAATTGTATAGTTTCCAGACTGTGCACTTTCCTCTCAAGCTTTTTTTTTTTTTTTGTGTGTCATGGGATATGCCCCAGAATGTTTGTTTGGCTCCAAAAGCCAGTCAAAGAGTGAATTTACATTATGCAACACGTACAGCCAGAGGATGAGGCCCTTTGAATGAGCTGGGAAGCTGAAGATACAGGTGGGGAGACTGACACTGGATTTTTATCAAAATGGGTCCTCACACATAAGAAGGAATTGCAATCAAGTCCTAGGAGGCAGCTGGGAAGTGGCAACCAGAATCTCCAGGATTAGAAAATGGTGTTTATCACTAATCCTTTGCTCAAAATGACAGAGGATGAAGGGTAATGGTTTTAAACTGAAGGAGCCACAGTTTAGATTAGATGTAAAAGAGAGGTTTTTTACAGAGAGTGGTAAAACAGGAACAGTTTGTTCAGAGAGATGGTAGATGCCCCATCCCTGGAAACATTTAAGATCAAGTCAGAGAGGGCTCTGAACAACTGGATCTAGTTGGAGATGTCCCTGAACATTGCAGAGGGGTTGGACTAGATGGCATTTAAATTTCCTTCCAACCTATCCTACGCTATGGTTCTGTGATTCTCCGATTGTCTAACATGACTCTCATCTTGTTCTGGGACATTCAAACACCTCTTCAGCAAAGTTGGTTTGCCAGAGTACCCTGTTGTGACTGCTTTCAAGTTTTAAGCCTAAAAACACTCAAGGGTCAGGTTGATTGACAAATTACCTTAATTTAGCAATTGATTTTGCCTCAAATGAACTGTTTCCATATGTTTACTCTTAATCTATGGGAAACTCCTCTTTTACTGGAAATGACATTAAATTGCCTCACATTTTGAACAGGAAAAGAGCACAGGCACAGTAAATCACATGTTCAACAGACATGTGACATCACTTGACCATGGGTTCAATAGGTAGATGAATGGGCAGGACTGTGGTCTTTAGCTTTTATTGTTATTACCCCTGTTTCAGCATTATTTTTTAAAAGATCTTTGTCCTCTCATAAATACCTCCCTCAGGTTATTCCTGCCACTTCCAAATATATAAATTTTCCTATATTTCTCAAAGGTTAATGTCACTGTACATCCAGCCAATGTTAGACTCTCAATCACATTTTTTGTGTCTGTTGTTTAGTGATTGCTGTGAATTAAATTTGCACTATACTGCATGAGATGAAAATACCACCCCAAAGGCTTAGTAATCAAAGTTGGACCACTGAAAATTGTTCTGGAGAGGTGAAAAATTACATATTTATCTATGTATTAATTAAAATTTAAGTAACTCATCTTCAGATATTATTGAAAATTACAGTGTTTAAAGAAACCAATTCATTCAGCTATGAATATAAATACTGTCTTCTTTTTCCAGTGATTTGCTGGAATTCTATTATTTTAATAGGAAACCACTTTTCTGAATAAGATAAACTGCCAGCCACAACCAATAATTATACCTTTTTTCCTGAGGATATGCAACAGTGGTGTCTGTTCCAGACTATTGCATTTTCAGCCGTAGGAAGGAGCTAAAGTTACATAAATTTCCTGGTAGAGTACTTAGACAGCTGTTTACCTGAAATTGTGCTTGTTTCTGGCATCAGTCTGATATACAAGTTATTTTATAGTTGTGGCAGAGAAGTAATAAAGAAATTGCTGAACTATTAGAACACAATTTATGTTTGCCTGTGTACCTCATGAAAAGATGCTTTTGTATTTTTTGAAGAATATTGCTAATGATAACACCAATATATAGCTTCAGGTTACTTCCCTCACTGCATCTTTATGTGCAACAACATATTTAAACAATTTAGCACATGAGAATAAATATTAAAAAGAGGCATTTATGCAGCTCCTCAGAGTTTAAGGATTTTTGCATGGTCAAATCCTCCATCGATGTACCAGGAACAAACAGAGATATACTTGGTTTTAATGGGAAATATTTGTGTTAATATTCCATGTGTCAATGCCAGATTGAAATTAAGTGCTGTCTAACTTTAAAGGGTGCTGTTCTATAAATTGGAGTTGCCAGGCTGAGCAAGGCACATGCTGGAGAGCTGACAAGAGTCAGAAGGTAAGAAACTGCCTCACCACCAAACCACAGCTGAACCTCCTTCTAACATCCACATGAGATTTCTGGGTACTGGTAAAAATTACTTTTTTGGCTGCCCCTCAGATTCCTCACCATTTCATGTCCTATATTTGGATAAAAACCATCTGGGAAGTCTTTACATCTGTAAACCTGAGCTATCTTTAAATTAAAAGAACTATTTACAGGACTTCTGTAACTGCAGGTGATGGTGCAGTCTCGTGAGTGTAGGTTGACATCCTGAGGTTCTGTCATCTGTTCCTTCCTGCCACCTGTACCTATCCCTCCATGTCCCAGCCAGTCATCTCTTCCCTCTCTGCTGGCACATCCCATCTCTGCCAGAATATCATGAAGCTTGTGTCAGATCTTGGCACAGGAACACGAAGAGGAGAAGCTGAACAGGACTCAGGAGCCATGGGAGAATTGTATCTACTACTGTGGCTGCTGATCCATTACGAGTATCACAGCCAGAAACTCCCATCTGGAGTCTCCCACCAACTGCTCTTAGGCAGGTGTCGATGCAGTGGTATCAACAAGTTGAAACTTGATCCTAGAGAGGAGTTTAAGCAGAAGTAGAAACTCTACCCATAATCAGTCCCTCTTATTTGAGATCTCAGGATGCACATGGGTCATATTTTAAAGTATTTCTCTGCAATTAGGTGGGTTAGAAACATCCTGTAAGGAGGGTTATATTATAAACATCCAAAAGAGGGTTGATTTTAACTTTTTGATTTTAACTTAGTACTCTGTTCTAATGAAAAACCTGAATATATCTTCAGACAGAGGAACACAGTTATGAACTGACCATTCCTGATACAAGATATTTCTGTAGAGGTTTCTTACAGCTATCTTGCACAAAGGAATATATTGCCATTTTTCAGTGCAGACACATTTCTCATACCATGAGAAAATCTGACAGTTCTAAGAATGTTTCTTTTTTTGTACAGAAAGGAAGACAGAAGACTGGGGTGTTTTTACTTGGAGCAAGGAATGTTCTATGCCATGCATTATTTAATGAGGAAAAATGTAGATCACAGAATCTCAGGATAATTCATGTTGGAAGGGAACTCAGGCAGCCCTTGGTCCAAACTTCCCCTCAATGCAGGATCAACTATGAAGGCAGAAGAGGTTGCTCAGGGTTTTTGTCAGTTAAGTCCTGAAGGATTCCAAGGATGGAGACTGCACTGCCTCTCTGGGAAACCTGGCCCACTGCTGGGCTGTTGCAGAACAAACCATGTCCCCTTATGTCCATTCTGAACCTCTTTCATTTCAATCTAGGACAATTACCTCTTATTCTTCCATCATGTGCCATTCAGGTCAGTGATTATTTCCCCTTGAAGCTATTCCTTTAAAGGCTGAATGAGGCTTGGCCTTTGTCCCCCCTCAGAGGGAAGGTGCTCCAGGTCTGACCATCTTGGTGGGCATCCCCTAAATTTGCCGGTATTTAAAGAACATCTTCTTTGTACTGGAAAATGCATGGGGTTTAACAAACTTTGAGAAGAAGAAAGTAATCACTTCCCTGGCTCTGGTCCTGTTTATACATATTGAATTTAATGAGGTTTGTGTTGGCCTTGTTCTCCAGACCATCCAGGTCTCTATGGAGGGCAGCCCTGCCTTTAAGCATGTTAACTTGTCCCTGCACTGTGGTGTTTGCTGACCTGATGAGCACATGCTCTTCATCCCCAGACACTGCTAGAGACCAACTGATAAAGAGCTAGGATGCCAGGATAGATTTTCGTGATACACTTGCCATCAGTCTCAAGGTAGAGAGTGACTCACTAACCAGTGCCCTCCAAGTCTGATCATTCAACTAGTTTGTTATTTATCTAGCTGCACAGAAACCTGGATGCAAGAGGAGGAATGTCAAAAGTCTTATTCTAGTAGAAATAAATTATGTCCATGGGTACTTCTCATTTAGATGTACTCATTTTATCATAGGTTTATGGCAACCATGGCCTTGTCTGAGGTAATAAAATGCAGATGTATGGACACCACTGCATTCTAATGACAGCTTGGATGACCTAGAAGAAGCTGGATTACAAACAGAATGGAATTCAGGATGAAATTTGTAGAGATCAGGAAGATCATAGAAAGCAACCATGGTCACACGCTCTCTCTGTAAATGAACTGTCCTACTGCTACTGCTCCACAAAGAACTCCCTGGGAGAGAAGGGATGAAAGGACAAAACCAACTTATTGGGGCATGGTAAAGGCACAAATGAGAAAAGAAAAACGGTACAAGTGCCACAGAGGCAAAGCCATGTTGGTAGGGAATGAGAGGGGCAACCCGAGCTGAGCACCCAGGAGGGCAGTCTATTCCCTGGAGGTGCCAAATAAACCAGTGAACATTCACTATGCTCACAGGTGAGAGGAGGAGGGAAAGAAAACAGCATTCAGACTCTAAGGACTCCACCATCAAATTCCCTCTTGCAGCCAGTGGGTATGCCCATGCCTGAGGGAAGTTGGTGATGATGTTTGATGTGTGCTTGGTGAGGAGAGACTTGGCACCAAGGTGCAAGACAAGGGGCAAAGGAGGCACTGATCCAAAACAGCCCTGTGCTCAGCAGGGCTGTTAAAATTTTTCAAACTGAAAATGTAAACCCTACAACTTTTTAAAATTAGATCTGTTAAGATTTAAAATGTAATAATTTTTTTTATTTGAAATTCAGACACATGACTGTTTATGCTAAGCCTGGGTTTACTAAAATTATTACAACCAATTAAAGATATAAGAAAGTGTATTGCAACAGTTATGAATTCCCAGATTTTAAGGAGTTAAGGAGTTCTACCTTTTCCCATAATGACACAGCTGAAATTGAGAAGTTGCTGCTTTTTTTTCAACAGCTCAATCTTCATAAATATGTCAAATTACCCTGTATTGTACTTTTTACAAAAGACTGAATGCAAATATTTACATGTTTTTCAAAGGCCAGTACTTTCTGCTTTTGTTGTATAATAAGCATTTGCCTTCATTTCTTTGAGTCTCTATTTATTATCAGATTCAACAGGAATATTTTCATCATGTGAATTAAACCTGAGAAAATGAATCAGAAATTAATTAGCCACCATGCTGTTCTCCTTTTACAACTTATAAATAAAAGCCAGATATGAGAATATGAGAGCTACTGTAACTAAAATTAAAAGAACAAATGACCCACTTTTTAAAGAACCTAAAACCATGAGACTTTGAAATGTATCTACCAAGACTAGCTCCCAACTCTGCTTTAGTTCAGCTACACTTTTAGTATTGAAAGGGAAGTGCTTGTCTGCTTCATGGTTTTGAAAATCCCACTGATTACCTCTTTGTTTTGTTACACACCAACACATCAGATTTTCAATTCACCATCTCTTTAATGAATTAGCCACCAGCTAAATTCAAATCCAATTTAAAAATCAAAAAAATTAAGACAGAGAAAATATCTTACAAATGATCAAATTTATTCAATGGATGTGTGAGTATCAGTTCCTTCCCTCTAGGAAATAAGGAAAAATCACATTTTCTTTAAAAACTGTGTCTGCCTGCACAACATCACATTAAGGCACTGGACCAGTCATTGAGAAAGATTCCTTAGGACATAAAATGCAAACAAACAAACAAACAAACAAAAAAACCACCCACAACCACAGTTTAAGTTAAGATTTCATGCTTTTGATTAAATTCATGTTTCTGACCAGTGATTTAATTCACTTTGACTTAAGTCAATCCACATTGCCTCAGGTTCCCTATCTGTGTGTTTCACATTTATAAAATGGATGATATTAGGATGAGTTCCTTTCATTAGCCAGTGTGCCTCATTAGGAAGAGCAATGCTTCTTACAGCTAAATTGGATTTTGCTCTTCTCTACGGTCCCTTGGTTCTTTGCTGATTTTTCCTTCAATAATCAGACAGAAACACAAGGGGTTTTTGTGATGTGGACACTCGTCCACTAGATGCTGCACTAAGCCCACCTACTTATTTCATACCTCCGTCCTGCCGTGGCCAGAACCTGGACTCTGAGTAGTTCCTTCAGGCAGCCAAGTTACCTTGGCAAGATGTCAGGTGTATGAGCTTATGGAAACAAGGTGCTTCCATTTGATATCTCAGCTTGGTTTTATCTTTGATCTCAGACTGGGTGATATGGTTTGACAAATACACAGATTAATGGTTATGACCTACTCTATAAACCTATACACTCAGAAATATTCACTCTGACATCCTGAATGAGGCTTTATGTCCCTCTCTCCAGTTTTGTACCCCTCTTTAAAGAGGGAACACAGCATCTTCTGGGTTCTGGAGCTCTCTATGCTCTAGCAGCATAGATATGTAATAAAGAGTAGTTGTAGACTTTGCTGTCTGCTTCTGGGGCTTGGGGCTGCTGGTGTGAAGCCCAGAACCAGCAGGGCAGCTGATGCTGTGGCTCACTTGTGAAAGTGCTTACGCTCTGTAAGAATGGGAAATTTTACATTTGTTTCTCTCCTCAGATTTTTCTACTGCTGAGTTCAAACAGCAGAAGAGTAACTGTGACTTTATGCAATCTAATTCTTCACACTTCAAAAAAGGCAGCCACCTCAAACAATTATTCCAGGAGGGAAGATGACACTGGAGTGGAAGAGATGGCAAAGCAGCATGAAGGTCCTGTCAGAAACAGACACACACATACACACACATACACACACAGACGATGGGCAGCACCAGGGCTTTTACAGCTCTTTCACTGTGCCCAAGATTAGGGAGCCATGGAGGTGATCTAAACAACTCATCTTTACACTCAGTTGCTTAAATTCTACTGTAAGTTTAGTCTTGCCCAATTGTCTTTCAAGCCATTTCCTCAGGAAGTGATTTACTAGTCCAAACAAACATTTCCAAAGTGACACAAAATAAGTAGTTAATTCACCAAACATTTACCCCTTGTCTTTTCTTATAGGACTGCATTCTTGTATGTCCCATATTAGTTTCCCAATTCTTTCAGAAAGGCGTGAGTTCCCTCCTCAGATACATTTCAGGCCACCTGTCCTTACTAGGGCAAATTAAGCTATGCTTAAGTTTAATTAATTTTTACTATACCTACCGAATATCTCTTATGTGTGCACACTGGTGATTGAACTTAAAATCTTGGAAACACTAAAAAAAAAATCTTATTCTGCTTTACCTTAAATAATATCTGCCAAGAACAGGTACTGTGATTTTTATTTGTTATACTACAATTGTGCTGTATAACTTGCTTTAATCTACTCTAAGATTGACTGAAATTAACTGACTTTGCTAAATGGTAGGCAAAACCATTGTAATTTTCTCATTAAAAAATCCACCAGTGCTTGAACTCCAGCCTTCTCCTTCCAAAACACATTACCCTTTACTTTGGAGCTAGTTCTTTAATACAAGTTCAAAAGCAAGCAATGGATAAAGAATGAGCTGACTTCCCAAACTGTGCTTGCCTCCTTGATGGAGAATGGGAACAAAGGCGGGTGAAGGCATTTTACTGTGCTCCACTGTGACACAGGATCAAGACAATATCCACAAACTATGAGATGGCTACTGCTCCTTACGAGGGCCAAGAAGTTCTGCCCATCACTGAGTTTCTCATGTTAGATTTAGCTTCTTATGTGGAAAGAAAAAACAAAACCCAAAACATGACCTGAGCTATCTTTGAATGCTGCCTCTTTCCCAGGTACTTGTTTTCTCCATCCAAGTAGGGAAACAATCAACACCGGCTGCTTCCCTATGACTAAAAGCTTAATTCCTCTGCTCACTTGCTGATCCCAGGTTGGGACATTACAAGGTTCTAAATATCTCACAGCATTTTTTGGGAAAAAAGAGAAGAAACCCCATTTGTTCTCCTTGAGCTGAAATTTGAATTCCAGGTGCGGAAATCTTAAACCAGGTCCCCAGCACTGTGCCAGAGGGATGTGTCCTCCAGTTCATCCCACATGCTGAGCACATCTCACACAGATTCCATTTTCTGCTGAAGCTATGGCTCACTTGTAGAAGGAACTGGACTGCAACACTGTGAGCACTGGTGTTTTGTACTGAAAAACCAATTTTGAAAAGGTGTCATTGTTCTAGGTCCCCAGGGAAGATACACCATTTCCAGAAGATACCTGCTCTAGGGGAGTCAGGCACTATGTATCACCAAGACTGGGAACAAAGGATTCCCTCTGGCAAGGTTTTCTTTATTGGGTAGGCAGAGTCAGCACAGTTAATATTATGGTATACAAGGACCTCACAGCCTAAATAATCATAAATATATACTGTCATGGCAGAGAAAGACAGCAATGAAAAACTTATCCTGATGCCAATATACACAGTGGCCAAAATGAATTAATTGTCTGAGGAGCAGATGGGTAACCCTCCTTCAATTATTGATAGTAGGGTTGGCCCCAAATTATCCCCAAAATGAACTCCACATTCAAAAGACATTTTTGTTATTATTGAATTATATATTCCAAATCTACAGGTTCAGGTACACTTAACTAAATGGAAGACTTGAAAGAAAAAAAAAAATTGGAGAAAACATTAGAGAAAGATTTTGATTTCAAACTGAGTTAGTCACAAAATAGAAACAAAACAAAGAAACAAACAAAAAAACACAACAAAAGCAAAAAACCCAGTCAGTTTTAAACTTTACAGGAAAACTCTCCATAACCCTTCTGAAATTCCTTCCACTTTTGACTTTTCAGACCAAATTAATTTGCTAAGGCAAAGTTTTATGTTTAATACCAGAAGGAATGACTAGACAGCTCAGACTGAGCTCTGTAGCAGAAGACATTAATTTTCTTCCATTTAGCTTGTACTGAGCCTGGTAATTTGAGCTAAACTACATAATTTCAGCCCATGAAAAACTAAATTATTAAGTGCCATAGGTAGGGGAGAGAGAAGAACAAGGTGTTACCTTGGGCTTCAACAACAACAAAGAATTTATTAGGTAAGAAATTATCCATACTCGGAGCTATAATAAAGCCTGAAAAAAATCCCAAGGTTCCTTCTAATCTGACTTGTGGAAAATTCAGCCCTGTCCCCAAGTCTCATGATATATTTAATCCTCACTAGCTAGCTAAGATGAACCAGCCAAGAATTTAAAGCAGAGGATTCTCAATATCCCCTCAAAGCATTGGCCTACTCAATCTGACATGGCGTCTCCAGCTGCATCCAACATTGATGTTTTAAGGGAAGAGGGGAAAAAAAATTCTGATCATACATATTCAACTTGTGCTATGAAAAAAAATAGTCCTTCCTGAACCTTGTGATCAACTAGATACTCTTAAAATATGAGGTTTAGGGACAGAAAGGCTATTGGCCTGGATCACAGAAACATCTGCTCTAGTCTTCTGTTTCAAATGAATATTTAGCAAGGATTTTGGGGAAAAAAAAATATATATATCTATATATCTTTGGGTTTGGACATCTGTCCTTGTTCTCACAAATTAATATTTTCTTGAATTAGATATAATATTCACACCACTTTGTTTAATATCCATTGATAGATTTATCCTCCAGGAGTGCATAACATGTATAATTATACACCTGTGCAGTATAATTATGCACTGTTTCAGGAGCACAGATTCTTGGATTTAAATCTAATACTTCCTGTTTTCATGAGGTGCACACTAAATTTTGCACTGTGCAAAAAAACCAAAAAGAGACTTGATCCCATTCATACAATCACAGAATCATGAAATCATAGAATGGTTTGGGTTGGAAGGGACCCTAAAGATCATCTAGTTCCAAATGCCCTGCCATGGACAGGGACACATCCAGTATTATACATAACCATATATATTTTATAGGTATATGTACATATGTATATATATGGGCATTTAATTATAGCTATTGATGACAAGTCATTAAGGCAATGATGAGAACCATTACCTTCGTATTGATCAGGAAGCATTAGAACCCTGTTGAAAGCAAGGCTGATCTTACTCTGTTCTGGCTACAACCCATGAAAAGGGTAAATGGGACATTTTCATTTTCATTTTTTCATTGACAGCAAGGTCAGAAGGAACAAGGCAGTCAGGCCCCTGCAAGCACAGGGCTCAGGATGTCTCCCAGAAGTCATATTTAAGGCAGATCCTTAAAGAAGGTTATCTAATTTCATTTTAAGAATTGGTAAGGTTCTCTAATGTTTACTCTCACTGTGAAGTGGTGCTGACTTATCTCATTTCTGCTTTCATCTCACTGAGTAATTCTAAACCTTTTTCTACTGAATTGGAAGAAAATCTTCATATTTTCTCTTAAAGTAGGAACACAGGTCCTGTAATCAAATCCACCCATTCAGCAAATGAAATAGATTGAGATCCTTTAGCTTGTTTTGGGAAGGATTATTTTTTCATCTTCTTTTTCATGCTCCCCACAGCTTCCACATCTGTCTTAAAATAGTGACTTAGATAAAATTCTAGCAAGTATCTTATTAGCGCTATACAACATTTTGGACCACATTTCCATTTCTTTCCATTTTTTTTTTTTTTTAATTTACCCAAGGGTGACATCACATTGGCTAGTTACAGTATTGCACTCAGAAAAGCATTTAGGAAAAATTGCTTGTAGTGTTATTTGAATCCTTCTCTGAGACTCACATCCGTGTATCCAAACTAGCATATTCCCTTGTAGCTGCAGATCCCAGGATGTAAACAGCACTTTCATCTAATCACATTTTTCCTCTCATTGCAGCCATAGATATTATGCAGCTGCCTTTAGCTTCCTTTAATGATGACAGTTTTATATCTATGCCTATTTCTTGTCTTTTATTCCATATTGTCTGCACCACTTCTGGTTTACTGCTTTCCATTCCCATTCAGTCAGTTTGGATTGGCTGGTTGACTTGCTTTGTTTTCAGAAAGCAAACCTTTTTTACCATGTTTTCTGAGGTATGACTTTGAGGACACTCAGCACTTTTCCCAGATGTGCCAGTAGTTATTTTAATCTTCAACAAACAATGCAATAAAAATAATTATTCGTTGATATTACATTCTGTGTAAATATAGCCAGATCATTATAATTGCTACCAAGGAAACTGGGCTCAGCAATTAACCATTTCTGAGTCACAAAGGCAATTAACAATCCCTTGTTGAATCATAGAATCATCAAGGTTGGAAAAGACCTGTAAGATCATCAAGTCCATCCACTCACCCAGCACCACCATGATAAACACTAAACCACGTCTCCAGGTGCCACATCCACATTCTTCCTTTGGAAGACTTTCAGGCATGATGATTTTACCACCTCCCTGGGGAGCCTGTTCCAATGCCTGGTCACTCTTTAAGGGGAGAAGTTTTTCCTAATTTCTAATCTAAACCTCCTCTGCTGCACATTGAGGCTGTTTTCTCCTGTCCTGCCACTTGTTGATTGGGAGAAGTGACTGATCCCCACCTGGCTATACACTCCTTTCAGGGAGTTTTGAAGAGTGAGAAGGGGTCTCCCTGAGCCTCATTTTCTCCAGGCTAAACACCCCCAGGAATCTCAGTGCTCCTCATAAAACTTGCTGCTCCTCACAAGACAGTAACTTGAGTTCCTGGGAAGCAAACTGAACATATTTGGAAGCTGTGGGGGCCATCATTTCCTGCAGTATAGACGGAAATGGCGCAGCTAGAATTTATACACAGGCATGTAACAATGCCTTCTAATTTCCACAAGACACCGATGCCAGATTCTGCAGTCTATTCTGATTTCTGGGGAAGTGCTATCTGATTGCCATGTCATCCCAAAACATAGGAAAATCAAGATGGGAAAAAAAAAAAAAAAAAAAACCAAAAAAACTAAAGCCGATAGCTGTGGTAGAGAATACAATATATTTTCGCAGACAATGTTGGTGATTGTGCAAAAAGCAATGCCATCAGTTTCTATTCTGTTTGTGGCTGAGCACTTGCTGCACTGGAGCCACAGTGAAGCAGTGCCTGGTGTGCGGGAAGAGAGCTGCTGTTGTCACCTCGTAATCAAGGTGTCAGGAGCACAGAGGCTCCCTTTGTCTGCTCACTTCTGCAGCAGGGGTTGTCGCTGACAACATTTTCACAGCCTATTCATTGGTTTAAGGACAGGAAATAGATAATGAGAGAAGCCCTCATATCCCAAGAAAAGAAGGGAAAGAAAAGAAACAGATTGCCATCAGGAAAATGATACTTAAGAATCACAAAGGTTAACATCTAAATTAAAACAGCGAAATGGAACAAAAGAAGCCATAAAAGCAATCTTGCAGACATAAATTATTAGAAACCTTTCAATAAATAAAATCTAAACAAGCAAAAGGAGGCAAGGACACCTCTGACACTAGAATAACAAAAGCAGAAGGGGATGGCTTGGAAGTGGATGTTTATTTCACTTTATTTTCTTTTGACATAAGAATAGCAAAAATGGATAACTTGAAGTCTATAAATCTAGCTCCCTTCTTCAAGTTGCACTTCCAGGGAAGTCAGTGTCAATACTCAAGTGACTCAGCTCCTCCACTGAAATATTGACAATACTTGATGAAAAGAGTAAATGGCATGCAAAAATTCCATAGCTTTGCTTCAAACCTGGAATTCTGAACAAAAATGAGGAACACGAGGTTTTAAAGTCAAATTCAGAAGTCAGTTCCTCAGGATCAGAAAGATGCTAAACATTGGGGGTCGCAGTCCTTCCCAATTTCTACAGCACTTGCTATGGTGACACTAGCTGTGTCACACCTGAAAGTGCCACTCAGCTCAATAGGTATTCCCAGCCCAAGGACACCCTACTCTCCGTGCATTCGCTTCTTACCAGCTTTCACAGAACGTGTATTTTTGCAGGGATAGAAATTGTTAATATTCCACTCTATCCAATGCTTTGACATTAAATAAGTGCATGAAGAGGGATCTGTGTTTTCACAGAATCATGGTGTGGTTTGGGTAGGAAGGGACCTTAAGGTTATCCCCCTTGTCCTATCGCTACATGCCCATATGAAAAGGCACTCAACAGCTCATTCCCACTTGCTCTCTTTTAGTTACAGCTAAATCCTTGTCAATGTCCCAGTGGAGCTACAGACAGAGCGGGATTTAACCTCAGAAGGAAAGAAAGCCCACAGGGCAAATTGGCCTCCTAAGTGACAATGTGAACTCACTCACTTTATTTAATATGATGGCAACTCATCTGCGTTACCACGTTAAATGGAACCTTAACCAGATCACTGCTGAAACCCATGAGATGTCTGCCAAAGGGAGCAGAAATCTCGCTGATGGAATGACAAACCTCAAAAGATGACTGCAAGGATTGCTGAGGCCTTCCTGAGATACAGCAAAGTCTTAGCCTACAAGCTAAGTGAAAATCGAAAATTCTTAACATGACTAATTTAGACCTTATAAAGTCCTTACTAACACTGCTTCCTATAATTACAATGCCAAAAACATCAATAACTTGGCAAGAATTATAAAACAATGTGGCTATTATCTGTCAAGCTCTGAAATAAAAAGAAAAAAAAAAAGTTCTACAGCTTGTAACCTGGAAATTCATGAAGTATGCTCTCTGAATTTCCCTCCATTCGAACATGCATGTTGAAACCCCAACATTCGCCCTGGTTCTTGCAGGAACAAAATTTTTCCTGAACAAAAGCTATCTATGTATTTTGAAATGTGATTTTAGAGAGAGAGTGCTTTGCTTTTGCAGCTTTAATTTCTTTGTCAAGGTTTTCCAACAAGCTTTTCCAAAATGGATATCCCTTCCATTCGCCTTAGTGATTTTATCCTTTTAGAAATATTTTTGCTCACTAAATTTCGTATAGGCAGTTTAGGAGCTCATGCAGACATTCCAAGTGTGTAATAAGTTGAGAGTAGATAGAAAAAAAATCAAGACAGACTTAATAAGAAGACAAATGTTTTTAGGCTATGCTTTCTCCTTCCTTGAGTAATGTACTGCTTATAACCATTACATTCCTCCCTCGCAGACCTTTCTTCTCAGAGAGGGATGACCCTTACCCTGCTCTCCATCTATTCCTCTTCCACTCCTCTTTCCATCTGCTCTGGTAAACCCGCTAAATCTGCATTAAGAGCTGTGAAAAGAAGAATGTTTGACAAAACAGGCTTGACTGCTGCTGACTTTGGTATCATCTGCTGTCATTTGCTTCCGCTGCTGTCAGCTTTAAAGGTCAAAGGAAAGAGTGAGCTTGGCCCCGGAGGGGCAGCGCTTCTGGGGAAGCAGGTTGGCACCTCACACCATCCATAGCAGCTCCTTTGCTGTAATGGCTTTAAAACGTTCAAAGGCTTTTCTTTCCTCTGCTACTCGAGCTGAAAAACTGGACTCAACCTTTCACACAGTTTGGGTGAATTTTTCTGCATTATCAGTTTTCTTGCACAGGTAAAAGTTCTCTGAAGCTTTAATTACAGATGAGTTTTTGAAGCCCAAATTACCTGTCCTTGGGAGAATGAAAGATGAATAAGCAGACGCTGTACCAGGCACTGGTACTTAAATATGGAAATAGACTTGTCATTTTTAAAAGATCTGTCAAGAAGGGAAAAATTTTGCAATTCAGAACTAGAGTCCATTAATTAAAATGGGAACTAAAGACCCACACTTTAAACCAGGCTATCTGAACCTAGGTAATTAACATTCGTTTATCTGCTGACATAAGTGACAAAGATATGTACCTAAAATATTCATGTTAAAGGACTTAGTCACATTATCACACACTACTGGGCACAGACATTTGAAAATGAGTCCCTGTTTTATCACTATCCCTGTGCACAGACAACAAATGGAGACTGAAAGTTTAATACCAGACAACCACATTTCCATACGACACAATTTATGTAGAGATGACCTTTTCAATATCTTCCCACTTCCTGGACCACAATAGTGAGAAAAGTCAATACACAATGGCAAGAATTTTTCATCTAAGACCTCAGTGACTCCAGTTTTTTAGTGGAAAAACTAAAAATAGCAAACGTTTGTCTTCCCATTTCTGTTCCTGATTTTGCATTTGCATTTAAGTTATAATCTTTCTCTTTGATTTTCTATGAAAGCAGCAGTAAAACATTTTTTTCCCATTTTTCTGACATTTTCAGAGTGTGCTGTTTCTTAGATCATTATTCTTGTTCTCATTCCATTTCCAGTCTTCTCTTTTGCAATGCCTGCCATTATTTTTTTTAAATCTAGTTCCTGTCAATTTATTACAAACTTTCTGAAAAGTTGCATTTGGCACAAGACTTTTTTTTACTATAATTTAAAACTTTCAAATCTTTCCCATCTGTTTTATATGACAGTAATGAGAGTCTTAAAAAGGGACTCTATTTTTGCAGTGTTCCAAAAATGCCTTCTGTGCTGTATATTGTTTAGTAAAACTCTTTGCATACAGCCATTAATCTCTAAAGGCCAGATGCTGATATTGGATTTTCATGCCCTCAACTTCCACTGGAGTCAGAAACAGGTGAAGATCTTTCTCTTTCTGTGGGTGAAGATCTTTCTGTAGGATGCGATCAGTGCTTGGCAGAAGCAGATGCTAATTGGCCCAGTGGGAGAAACATAAATGCACAGATATGTGTAAAGTGTGCTCTGGTCTTTTTTAAGATTAACTATGGATTAACCTTATGGTTTTTCTGAAGTAAATAGCAGCTGCTATTTTTTACTGAACTTTTGCAGTACTATACTCAGAAGATGCAGTAAAAACCCCAAAAGATTATCTTGTTTCAGTTTTGTTCACTAAAAGCTGTTTTTTTAGTAATACAGATGTATTCACAAAAAGAATGAAAATTAGAAAATGTATCTCTCAAGTTAGAAATGTCAAGGTAAAAACAGCATAACACAGAATTAACAAATTTTCAGTCTTTAAACTATAATCTAGACACTTACTGACTTAAATGCTTTCTGTTAGGCCAAGTGGAGAATATCTGTAAACACTCTTAAACTGATTTTTTCTTATAACAAGGAAACTCGTCCACATGCTCCAGAGCCAGAAACCACCCCTACATGCTGGTAACCTGCACAACATGGAAAAAGAACCCATTCCATTTATGTGCCAGTACATTCCACACCAAACCAACTGACCCACTGGTAAACACATCAGCACAGATTCGGTGTAGTCATGCGAAACAAAACAAACCTTTTAAACTGAACTGTCTTTAGTATGGTAGAAGTCTGGCTAAAGAATCATTGCAAGAGAAGCTCTATCTCTTAGATCTTTGTGAGTCTTGAGTATTGCCTTTCCTTTCTTGCTGGTCTATCTCCAATGTTTCTGGCAATCCATTTCTTCCATGTTCATGCTTTTAATGAGGGAGAATTGAGCTGATATTCAATCCCACAAGTTACTTTTATAATATATTATCCTTGAACAGGAATCAAAAGGTTTTAAAGATTGATTTAGACAAGACACAGGACTGGGAGTACTGAAGTACAGGGCAATTCCACCTTGTGAGCTACTCTGTGCCTCTAGGAATGACATGGGAATATTTGTCTGGACTTTTCATTTACCAAAAGGAAAAAAAAATAATGTTAAGGATTTCTTCCTTGCATGGTGATAAGGTAACATTCACTCGTCGAAAAAGGGTGAAACAAATGAATCCATTTCCACAAACAGAGCCAACTGGAGATATGTTTGTTTCTACCAGAGATAGAGGATTATTCAATTTTTTGTGGAGTTACTGACATGATCCCTATCATCTCTCCTATATCATATTCCTCCTTGTACAGCAGCAGCAAAATCTGAAAAAAATTCTTTTGTAAAGTCTTGCTAGAAGGAATGCGAAAAGAGGTGTATCTCTGAAAGAAATCTTTGCACTGGACAGCTTCTGCACCTGATGGTTATTCAAAAAACAATCCCAGTTTGACTCCAGAGATGTATGCTGAATAATTTTACATCTATATTAGCAGAGTCATATTTCTCCTTACAGACAGAGAATACTACGTATGACAATTGTTGACTGTTGAAATTTACCTTACTTAATTTGAGTTCTTTAAAATTTTAATTTCTTTTACTCCAAGTTGTGTTGGATACACCTACAATCCCTTGGCATGGTTCAGTTGATAGCACAGACCAAGTCCCATTCCCAGCAGGCAGTTTGTGTTCATCCTCACCACTTTGGACATCAGCAGAGCTTCACAGCATGGCTGTCAGCACTTCTACAGCTTAGAGCTCTGGGTCAAAGAGCAATCTTGGGCTGCTGCTTCACTTATAGCTCCTCTCTGCTCCTCTAAAATCAATGCTGAGACAGAGGCATCCCCAGAGGGCAATTTATTCCCATTACTTGGGCACCTGTTTGAAGTGTAAATGTACTTCTAAGATGTCCTTTACTTCTCTGTCTGTATCTCCACTAACTATGGATGGATTTAGACATTTATTACTTAGACAGTCAACATGAAGGCAAATGCCACCTTAAACCCTAATGATAGCAAAGCCACACAGGGAATGCCATCTGAGTTTTCTTCTCAGTAGATCTGTGGTCTAAAAGCAACTGGGGCAGGTTCAGGAGATTATATAAATATTATTTCTTATTTCTTCCACATCACCTCTTGACTGCAGACAAAGTTGAAGCTCCACTGCACCATGCAGTGTGAGAAATCACAGAACATAGGACTAGATCTAAACAGCACTGTAGATGCGAAAGTGAAGCCTCAGTCTACACACTAGCCAGCATGGGCTTGGAGCTAGATACTCCAACATAAGCAACAGCCAGGAGAAAGCAGCTCTTTCAGACTTCAGGATGCTTAATGGTCACTGAAATGCTCCCTGCAAACTGGTACTCACTTTCTGTTACTCCAGATCAGAAGAAGTTCTGCAATAAATTTAATTAAACTGGTCCTTGCAGGCAGGGAAAAATGCAGCTGATTTTTGCCTTTTCCACTATATTTTTTTTTCCATTTTCTTTTCCTCCTTCACCATTCACAGGAGTGGACAGGTGGTGGACAAGTGGATTGGGGTTCACCAGGGCAGAAAGCAGCACAAGAGACAACAGGATGTCTCAGTGACACTGATCTGTGCCATTCCACTGCTGTACCAGGTGAGTTCACTAATCATCAAGATCCATGGCCTCTCTGGACAGAAGGGAGTTTGTAGAAAGAATTGTCTGGCAGTGGTCCACAGGGACAAAATCGAGGAACAGCCAAGCCCAGAGGGGATCCTGTCCTCTATTAGCTCAGCGTTTGTTTTCTTTATAAATTAAGCCAAAGTCCTTGAAAGGGGAGAAGCAGGCATTCGCTAGCTGGAAATTGTGTTCTTAGAGTGAGTGCTGGCACTGCTAGTGATGTGTCAGCTCAGGTGCTGCCCTGCTGAGATGAAGTGGGACAGGACAACAGGAAAAGGAACCAATTGAAAAATGCAGTATAAAACTTTGGCTTTTAAACAGACTAAACTTCCACTATGTTATAGTGCTTCCAAAATAAATCTAAAATCAAGCTTTTTTTTTTTTTAATGCTGAACTTTTGCGACGTACAAAAACAATAGTAATGTCAAAGTGGGAAATAGAGAATACAGGTTAAAACGGAGCACAACTTAGGTCTCCATGCTGCTCCTGGATGGTGTCTGATCAGTTCATGTTTCATTTTCTGACCCATATGCTCACTGAAAATAGCACTCCTTTGGTTTTTTGCTGTCCCACATGACCAGTTTTCCCACCCTCAAGAAGGAGCAGCAGCTGCTGGGAAGTTCAGTGTCTTGAGCGCATCCTCCACTAGATGGCAACTGCTGAGCTTTCCCAGAGCCCTGCAGAATCCTGTAAAGCAGCGACCGAGTTATCTTCTCCAGACAGACTGCTTGAGTACACCTTCATGACGTTCTTTATCTGCAGCTACCTAAAGATTAGCTGCTAAACAGCTCGACTCGTGACAGTATTTGCACAATATATTAAAATGGAATGCGCAGTTCAAAGGTAGAAAAGCAGGAATTCGCTCAGCAGGTAAGTGGGGCCATGGCTTCCTTACTGGTTACTCAGTCCACCTCTCCTGCCATGAGAAGGGCATCTTTAACTAGATCAGGTTGCTCAGAGCCCTGTCCAGTCTGGACTTGCATGTTTCCAGGGATGGGGCAACCACCACCTCTCTGGACACCTCTTTCCAATGTTTGCTCACTCTCACTGTAAATACTTCCTTACTTATATCTAGTCTGAACCCACCCTCTGTTAGTTTTAAACCATCACCTCTGTCCTATTGCTACATTTCCTGTTCAAAAGTCTGTCACCACCTTTTTTGTAAGCCCATTTTAAATAATGAAAGGCTGCAATAAAGGTCCCTTCCAACCCAAACAATTCTATGATTCTGTGATTCTAAGCTTTTCAGCTTTGGATCATAGCACTAAGCTAGGGACTATACCCAGTAATTACCAGCAATCTCTTACTTCATTTCCTTTGGTTTATTTTGTAGAGGTAATAAATATGGAGCAGTTATTCATTTTCTCACAATACAAAGACCAGTATATCACAATAAAATTGACAGCCTTTAAACAAAAAGCCTTGATTTTAAGCAATTTTTGCTTAAAATTGTTCACTGAATTTAAGTGGGATTTGTGTGTAGGTCATATTCAAAGCCTTTCCGAAATTTATTTCAGTTTAAAAAAAAAAAAAAAGGTTCTGTACAAAAATAAATACAACCATAGAGTCCATGCCACAGTCATAAAAAACCTATTTGGAAAAGTAAATCCTGACTGAGACCTCCCCCCACATGTTTGATCTCTCTCTGAAAGGTATTTGCCAGACAACAGAGTCTGCTTCTACTTTTGGTTACATGAGCACTATCTGAAATGACTCTGCTGGTATTTTCAGATAAATAATAACACTCCTCATGGTCTATAATCTTTCCTTTTTCTGTGGAGTTTTAACTCACAAGTAAGCACAGAAAGATTTTTACTGATGAACTGACAGGGTTTAGCAGGTTTTTTTCCCGTTGTTGCTTATATTATTGAATATATTATCTAAAACATGCCTTACTGTTATGGATTTTACTTTGAAAAGCTTTCTCAGAATTAGATTTTGAACCAAACTTGGCGATATTTTTCCAAAAGGTGTAAACCCTATACTAGATATGATAATGCCCTTATTTGTTAATGGTCCATTATTTTCTGGCAATCTGTCCTCAAAAGGGCTGGTAGGGCAAGAAGCAGCTCCTTGAGGTGCTCTTTGAGATTTCTTTCTTGATGCTCATCCCCTCATTGCATAAGGAAAAAAATATTTCATCTTCACATACACTTTTTTCATGGGATAGGCAAAAAATGTGATGCCTCATCCCTTCCCACATGACAGCTTTACCTGGCTGCCTGTTCCTGTCTCTGAGTCTCTGTGTCAGTCAGCTGGGCCACCCACAGCTGCTTTCCAACCCTCTCCATGTCAGCCCTTAACCTTCTCATCACTGCAGTCCTTTATCCATGTCTCCTTAGAGACTGTGGGTACATGACTCTCATGAACCCCTTAAAGAGCACTGAGAAAGCTACAGCGGTGGACAGTCCACCCTGCCACATGTAGAAAGAAATATTTTACTTTATATTTGTTAATTATTGATCTCTTAGGGATTAGCTGAAGATTTTGTGTGTCACATGATGACTTAGCCATTCAGTGTTATTGAGATTGATGGCATTGGTGCAATTTTGCAGGTTTTAAAGCCTCAGTTATGCTGTGGAACTCTTCATCCCATGCCCTTAAATATTTTTAGTTTGCAAAAAAAAAAAAAAAAAAAAAAAAAAGAAAGCAAGCTAATGTTTGCAACACCAGTATTAGATTTTTGCTAGACACACTTTTCTTCCTTAAACTGTACTTAAACTGGATTCTTAGGAACTAATTTTCTTATAATGGAATTAAAAACACATCATCAAAGCAGCAGCTGCTGGCAATGATGGTGTTTCAATTCCCAGGACAAGAAGCTTAGGGAAATTTATGTTTAGGATTACACAAAATAGTTGTCTGTGACAGCAGAGTTTTGAACTCACTGGACTGACACCGTCCACTAGACCAGGTTCCTCAGAGCCCCTTCCAACCTGGCCTTGAACACTTCCAGAGATGGGGCATCCACAATTTTTCTGGCAACCTGTGCCACTGCCTCACCACCCTCATAGTACAGAATTTTTTTCTTACATCTAATCTAAACCTACTCTTTTTCAGTTTGAATCAATTCTCCCTTGTCCTGTCATTACATGCTCTTGTAAAAAATCTCTCTTCATCTTTCTTGTAGGCTTCCTTGAGGTGCTTCCAGGGAAATTGTGACCCTTGGGAAGAATGTCAATTAGAAGTGGTGGAATGTAGTTTTATCTGTCCTGAGTTTCCACCCTGGATGTACCATGAAGAACAAGCAGCCAGTGGACACCTCTGGACTGTTTTAGGAAACGATGTTCATGGGGATTTGGTTATGATCAAACAAGGATGTTTTATACATTCTTTACACTTAGAAGTGGCACAGACCACCTCCATGGAAAGAAATCAAACCCAAAAACACCTGCTCAACCAGAAAACCTCACCTAAAAAAAAAAAAAAACAGGCAAGAAATGAGACAAATCATAAATAATAGTACTGGACCAAACCTCAGAATATTTTCAAAAGCAATGAGAATTTCCCAAAGCCATATTAACACCACAAGCAGCTCATAGCAGAGACTAACAACCTGCCTCAAGCAATAGAGAGTGGAAAACACGAAAAGAGCAGTGAAGCCTTACAGCTTCATCGAAACAGGAATTCTGGAGGTTTAGTGAATAAAAAGGCACTGGTGACTGAGGTTACTGCCAATGCAACTTCATTTAAATATTTTTGGACTATGAGCTGTTACACTCTTGGATGGTTTTTCAAAAGTTTCCTAATTTGGACTGACATTTCTTGCATCTCCAATAGCATATACATGACTAATAACTTGGCCAAAGCAACAAGTTTTCTGCCTGTGAATCATAAAATGAATATAGCTGAAAAGGGAAGATGAACAGCCAAATTGAGACAACTCTGGAAATATAACCTTTAGCTTCTTTAACCAAATAGATGTCTGATTTTAATAATTAAAAAAAAAAGAGAAAAAAGCTGTATGTATTTGTTTACACTGGCTCCATCTATTATCCAGTGACTACCCAGCTGAGTATAACCAAACTAGTACTACCACAATCTGCATTTTCCCCCCCGGGTTGTCTTTAGACTTCTAGCAAAATTTTGAAAATCACAAGTAGCTTAGGAACTCAGGATCAATTTTAAAAAACTAAGGGCACATCTAAATGCCAGACTGAACTTCAGATATGGCAGCCTGGAAACAAGAAGGAAGCTGACAGCATGAAACACTGAGTGAGTTAATCTCCCTCGCCAGCAGAGAGGCATGAGAGGGCTGAAGCCCACTGACTTGTCTGTTTCTAGGATTGTTGGTTATTTTTCATTTTTCCCTTTCATCTCCATCTTCCCTAGATGTGAGTGTCAAGAAAACATCACAAAAAAAAAAAAAAAAAAAAAAAAAAAAAAAAAAAAAAAAAAAAAAAAAAAAAAAAAAGTAAAGAGAATTTATGGAAAGTGTCAGTTACTCTGCCGAATGGAAAATGAGTAGGAAAGCTTGAATCTATGCACTTCAATATACTATTGAAGAAGTGAATCATAGAATAGTTTGGGTTGGAAGGGACCTTAAAGATCATCCCATTCCAAACCCCTCTGCCACAGGCAGGGACACCTTCCACTAGACCAGGTCACTCAAAACCCCACTCAGCCTGGCCTTGCACACTTCCAGGGATGAGGCAGCCACAACTTCTCTGGGCAACCTGTGCCAGTGCTTAACCACACTCACAGTGAAGAATTTCTTCCTACTACCTAATCTAAATCTACCATCCTCCATCTTAAAGCCATTACCCCATATCGAATCCCTTCCTGTCCTTGACAAGAGTTCCTCTCCAGCTCTGTTGTAGCCTGTTTAGGCACTGAAAGGTGCTCTAAGGTCTCCCAGAGCCTTGCCTTCTCCAGGCTGAACAGTTCCAACCCTCTCAGCCTGTCTTCATAGCAGAGGTGCTCCAGCCCATGAAGGAAGAATCACCTCCCTCAACCTGCTGGTCACACTTCCTTTGATTGCTACCAAGAAATACTACACCTCAGTCACACACCCCGATGGATAACTTGACTGTCACTTCCAGAAACCCTGCAGCTAGGTTTTAATGTCTCACATTTGTACACAGAGATAGATGAGAGTTTAAGGACAAGTTTTAGGTCAAGCTTTGCACCAATAAAATATAAAAATATTCAGAAAAATGGAAATATTTCGTTTTAAGAGACTGCATAATAAAGGTTGTTGGATTTTGTGATGAAATGTATTTTAGTTGTCAAACAGGAGTTTAAAATAACACTAAATATGTTTGATATGTTTCACTTCACATGAACAATTTAATTCTGCTTAAATCATCATTTACTTAGTTTTCATTGGCCATCAAAATTGAAAAGTCGATTATTCATACTGTTCTACATGAAAAATTGAGTTCTCAAATGGAATAAAAAAAAGAGGGTGGGAAATAATCAGTCAATACATTGAAATAAGACCTTTTAAATGCCTTGGACAAATGTATTAAATAAGTCATTACCCAAGCTTTCATTTCAATCACTGAAATACTCCTTGTATTTGTTTTCAACACACCAGTCTTATCTAATGGTATTTGAATATATTAAATATTTCTCTTTTATTTGATGATGTTTCCAAAATGAATGAAGATTAAAGGGTGAGGGGACACAATATTCTGTGCTTCTGCAGGAAGGATAAAACAAGTTTTACTTCTAGGAAAACTAAGCAAATATTGAAAGGATGCCAATTAACATCTACAGAATAAAGCACCGGGTGAAATAAACTGCAGTGGTTTATAAGGAAGGAATTATTCCCTAGCAGTCTGCTATTGCCACAGCAGCACATTCCCCCAAATGTGTCAGCAGCATGACACTGATTTCTTCAAGATCACTTGTAGTTGCTCAGGCCCCTCCCTTCTTGCATTTGGAACAATCTTCAAGCTTTTAACACATGACTTTGGTATGAAAAGAAAAATGCAAAGCAGATTTAGTAAGTATTTATCCTGCACTAATGGGAACCCAAGATCATTTTACAAAAATGGAAGCCAAAGGCTTGAAATCTTACTCACAGAATCACAGATTAGTCTGGGTTGGAAGGGATCTTTAAAGATCATCTAGTCCAACCCTTCAGCTCCTGGCTAGTCCAACTTCAGGTAGGTATTTAGTGCTGATTTTCACCTTCACTCCCCACTCCCAGTGTTTGGGGATGTTTTGTCTTTTTTACCTAGACAAAAAACTGCACCATCTGAAAGCGTTTCAGGCTTAACATCTTCACAAGCAATGAACTGATTGCCCTAATGATGAGCTCCAGGCTCTGGCCTCCTTCAGAATATCATATCAAATTAGAATAGAATGCTACAGTCATAGAATTGTTAAGAGTTGAAAAAGACCCCGAACATCAAATTCAAGCTGCAGAGGTTAGGCCAATATTCAATTTCCTCCTTAGAGATGGTCTTTAAAACTGTGAGAACTTCCTCTGAGCAGAGCTCTGACCCTGGAAGCTTCAAAGAGAACACAGGGTAGGTATCAGGCCATAAACTTTATGGTCTTGCAGAAGGGACACAAATGAGAGGTGAGAGGTGGTTGCCTTTCTTCACTGAGCTCCCATGAAGTGAGAAAAGCCCCCCAAAAAGCAGAAGAAAACAGATAGGAAATTATTCAAGAAGAAAAAAAAACCACATGTGAGCAGCAATATTAAATAATAACTTGGGCTGCCTTAAGGGAAGTGGGAAACCATATGTAGACACCTAACTCTGTGACATGATTGTCATTTCATAAATGCACTGTGTGACAGCATATATAAAGAAGCTTCACTCTAGCTCATGTCACAGGCTCCTCATTGCTGCTCATCTATAAACTTCTGGGTTACACTGCTGGAATAAGCTGTCTGGGGCTTTTCTGTACAGCCTCTGCCAAGAACAAGTGGCCTTTCTAAGGGGTGGCAAATTCCAGTTTACTGTAGATCCAGGATGTTGATAGAGAGGTTTTATGAGCATACTGTTTTACTCCTTGCCACACTTATTACTGCTGCTATGCCCTTTTTTTAGTGTTCTTCCCATATATTTCTGTCTTCTTCTCTCACTTTCTATCTTCCAATCTTCCCTTATCCACTTCTTTGTACTTCCAGCACTTAAACTGCAGTGATGTATCGATAGGATCTCCTGGAGTTGTGCTCTCTCCAGCATATTTCTGTTGTCTACTTTCAGTATTTCCATAATGGAACAGATTTATTTTTCCCCAGAGGACTAAATCCACGTTTTCACATAGCCCTGTCATCTCAGAGTTAGCTGAAGGTATCTCTAACATTTGATCTTAGTAAACTCACATGATTTTCATGTCAACTTACCTTGCAACGTGAGGATTACAGTGGATAATCTAAATAAGTAATTTCTGCTCATATCTAATGCAAAGATGAGGGGCAATGTGCCAGGCCTTGGGAGAAGGGTGATGAAGTAAACCTGCCTGGGTATTGAGTTCAGTCTTACTCAGTCCTTTGTTAATTATACCTGGAAGTGGCATTTAAGGCACATAAATAAAACTAATCTTTGGGAGCAGCTTTAAATATCCATAGTCAGAGATATAATACAAAGAGGCCTGAAGAAACTAGAAATAAAATTATAGTCTGATTGGAAATGAATGCAACAGAGTGAAAATTCTGAAGCCTTGGCTTAGTTTTTAATAAGCATTTTAATAAGCTTGTGATAATAAAATAAACTAGATCAGAGTATTTTCTGAGCAACAATGACAGTTCAAACTTACTAATTCTGCATACTTTGGTCTATGCAACCATCAGAAGCCCTAAAGGGAAACTGGAAGTTCTTCCAGCTATTTGCAGACAATCTTTTAAGAAGCCTTTGCTAAAGCTCACTTTCAGTTCAGTCTGTTTAAAAAAAATCAAAAAGCAGATGAAAGGAAAGCCAGATTTCTTTGACTCTGCAACCTGTTTGTTGATTACCGAGTGTTGCAGCTGTGGTCTGACTGTTGCCAGCCTGCTGTACCCACCTGCTCCTCTCACCCACTCCTGCAGAACAGCCCTTGCTCTGCACCTTTTGGCACCAGCATCACTGCAATGGCAGCCTGATCCCCACCTCTGCTTGCTGCACACCCCCACGTTCAATTCAGAGCTCTCACCATTACACACACATACAACATTCCCACAAAGCTCAGCACAGCACTGTACAGGGATTAATGCTGCACCCCACCTAGGCTGGTAAATATTGTTTCTCAGCATGTGCACTGCTCTTTGCTGCGTATAAAGCATTCAGCTCTTCCTGCAGACCACAGGGTCTGTCCACAGCTGATGCTGTAAAATGAAGCACAGGGAGAGACACTGACTGAAATAAAAGTAATCTCATTGTCTCATTCATATATTTTCTCACTCATAGAAAAGAAAAAATACCTGTCACAATATTTAACTTTGCATAAGAAAAATTTCTTTTGTATGTAGATTCCTCAGTTGTACTTGGAAATACACAATCTAGATCACATACATTAATTTATGCATATCTATTAAAAAATATCTCCCAATATTTTAAGAGGAACAAAAGAATATCTGGTTTCACATATTTAGGTCTATCTGTTATAATTTTTAGTCAGTAGCCATCAAAGTAAATAGTCTATATGTGAGCCCAGATGCATAAATTTACTTCAAAATTCTACAGTGATCAAATAAATGTCTAAGGTTTGGTCTCACATGTATCAAAGCCTCTCTTCCCACATTTCAAACAGCACTGATAGGACCAGGAACGTGAAGTCATGTGAAGATCTCACTTCTTAGTGCAGAGACTCCAAAAAGACTTCTCAGCCAGAACCTGCCAGCAAAGTTTGGCAAAATTCTGCCAGTAGAGTACGTTTGCAAGTTAAAATTCCACCTCTGTGTTACAATTTCATTCTCATGGAGTATTTCTAGTTTCTGTTTCAATTCCAGGTCTGCTATAGATTTAAATACAGGTCAATGTCTTCAACACAGTTTAAGAAATATAACTTGGCAAAATAAAATTTTGCAAATTCATAGTAACATTTCCATTTACTGTTTTTATCAATCACACAGGGAGGAAATTAAAACAAGAGAACTCAATGTTGGTCAGAATTTTTCTGCTGATTCTCTGTGAATTCTGAACATTCATTTCTTCCTAATTTGGTCCTACCACAACTTTCTTTTATGCTTGCTGTTTCAGCAAATGCAATTTATTAGCATGGACAATCAATAGCAAAGAAGGCTGTTTTACATAAAACCGTCGCAATGGATTGAAGACCTTTCCAGCCATACCTCTTTTATCAAAACTGATGTCTTTATTGGCACTCAGAAAAAGTGTGCTGCAGTAGCAGCTGCCTCTGGCTACTGCAATACTTGCTCTATCCCTCAGCTACAGATGATGACCTGGGAGGTGAGAGAACCTCAGCTACTGTTGAAGAACCTGGATTATTGCTGGGAGGTTATGCTAAATGAGGCAACAAGCACCTAGAAACACCTCCTAAGGTTCTTGCTTGAACTTCCACTCTATTCTCATCAGGGTAAGAATCTCCATTTTTTCACTCTGCTACAGTTAGAATAGAATAAGGTATTTCAATTGGAAGGGACATACAAGGATCATCCAGTCCAACTGCATCACCAGTTCAGGCCTGATCAACAGTTAAAGCAAGTTCTTAAGCGTGGAGGCCCCGGGGCCTGCCACCAAAATATTCATGTCTCACCTGTGGAGAGGCCAAAACCAGCAAAGAGAAACTCCCCTCTAGATTAGGGTGAGAAAAGCCACTCTCCCATGGACCTTTGTGGTAACATGTTAATGTCTTGTAGGTTCTGTTGTTTTATTGGTTTATCAGTTGATGTCATCCCTGTTCAACCACCGTTTGCCATTTATGTGCCTTCCCTAGAATGTTCTTCCTTCCCTCAATCCCCATTGGCCCAGTTTTGCTCCATTAGTCCACCCTTGTTGTCCTATTGGTTCTCCCAGTTCTTAGCCACTCCTCTGCACCACTTTCCCTTATCCTTATTGAACCTTGACCCTCAGACCTGCCTCTTTTGCCCTATATTTAACCTTGTGACCTCCGCTCAATCCTCTTCTCCTCCCTGGACCCCTTCCTCTTCATAACCAAGTGTCAGATTACCATACAGCGACCCGACCCGTCTCTTCTCCTATCTCCTCAGCCATCTTAGCAGTGTGCTCTGGGCTTAAACACACAGGTTGATCTCAAGGCCTTGTTGTTGCACACTGCAGCACTTCATGGCAATGTCCAAACGCCTCTGAAACAATGACAAGGCTTAGGGCAATCACCACCTCTCTAGGGAGCCTGTTCTGGTGTTTGAACACCTTCTCAGTAAAGAAATGCTTCTTAAGTCCAGTCTGAACCTCCTCATTGCAGCCTTGGACCATTCCCACAGGCCTTATCATTGGATACCACAGGGAAGAGAGATCAGCACCTCCCCCTCCTCTTCCCCTCCTCAGGAATCAGCAGAGAGCAATGAGGTCATCCCTGAGCGTCCTTTTCTCCAAAACAGACAAAGAGTCCTCAGCCACTTTGCAAAGGACATGCCTTCTAGTCTTGCCACCAGCTTTGTTGCCTTTTTCTGGACACATTCACATCCTTCTTAAATTTGGGGCCCAGAGCTGGTCACAGTGCTCCTGGTAAGGACTTTTACCAATGCTGAAGCATGAGCTGGACCCTCTCCTCTCAATTAGCCCATTACTATGGAGTTAATTCTGTGCAAACACAGGGCTACACGGAGGCGGCCCTGTTTGCATACAAAGATGGTCCAAGATGAACAAAATCACCCGAAGTCTTTGACATCTGTGTTGCAGTATCACAATCAGAGCTACAGAACATGAGGAAATTTCTTTCCATACTTTAAAGCACCATATGTGCTCTTGCACTTTCAATTCCTGCAGAGCTAATTCGACTTTTATTGAAAAAGAGAGAAAGGTTTCTGAGAGATTATTGTGTTTCTGGCAAGTTTCTAACACAGGAATGAGCTGCCCTCACAGTATGGATAAAGTTTCCATTGCGAACTTCCACACCCTGTTTTACACTGCTTTGGAAATAACTGTGCAGAATTACTACTAGTGATATTTTAAATAACTAATGTGATTTTAATTGCACTAAGAGTTTCACACAGAGCAGAATTTTTCAAGCATTGTTGCCATGGGGTCCTTTGCAACTTAAGCCAGAGTTTCAATTATCTGTGGAATACTTGTTCAATACTTGCCCTTGTGCAGGTTTCTCAGAGAAAGCACATTAATACTTCCCCCCCCCCTCAGCTGCAGTTGCTAATTCAGAATGACAATGATTTATTAGCTTCAAGACGACATTAGAAGACATTTTTCACAACTGGACCGTAATTCTATTTTTTAAAAGTCTGTATACTTAAAGTCTGTTGTTTAAATCTGGAAAAAATATATTCTGTTTAAAAAGTTGATGCACACATACAGAAAACAGGAAAGGGTATTCAAGTGAGACAATGTTTAAGCACCCATTCTTCAGGAAGAATCAGAACTGGAATATCCTAATTCAGTTAACACCCATCAGAGCAAAGAACAAAAAAACCAAAGAAGAAACTGAAGTGATGCCCATAGAAACACCATACACATGTTCTTTGAACATCTTGTTTTTCTTTCTGAACCATGTAGGTTCTTTGCCACACCACTAATTTCTGCACAATGCCAAAAATAAAGATGCCAACAGTGACTTTCTTTTGTATCACCTTGTAAAATACATAGGCTGGTTTAAAACATCTCCACATCACCCTGAGAGCTCTGTTTGTTTTTGCACAGAACATTTGTCATTTAGATTTGCTCTGCATTACTAACAATAGGAGCAGGAGCCAGTGTGCTGCATGGTTAAATTTTTAATGAACTAATTGGGAATTTACCCGGGGATAAAGGCAATTCAGTCCAAGCATTTGCATATGCAGTTCCTACTAGACCCAGGCCATATTCACTTGAAATTTGTAATTTAATATGCAATTCTTGTGCACAGCTCTGTGCAAATACCATATGTGACTAGTTGCCACAGCCTTCACCCAAAGCATCCACTAACCATGGCAACATGGGCATCAGATGTTGCATAAGCAACCTGACAAGGGCTGAATTTTTAAATTTGTACACGCCACAATTTAAAAGCCAAATTCCTGCACATTTGGAGCTCTGGAAAAAAAAAAAAAAAAAAAAAAAAAAAAAAAAAAAAAAAAAAAAAAAAAAAAAGAAGTCATTTAAACTCACGATTAGCTTCTGGGTTTGGACATTTTGGACCAAATGTTTGAGCCTGAGTTCCAAGAATTAAATGCCTCAATTCAAATTTAAATAACTAAATAAGTAGTCTAGTTATAAGTGTTGAGCACTGTTTACTCCAAGGGTTGAGGCACTCTGCAAACCCATAAGGATGGAGACAGAATACCCTGACAGCTCATCCTGAAGGACCCAGACATAGAGCATCTTTAAAAACTGAATTTTGATTTATCTCTGAGTGTATCTGTGATACAAAACTGAATGTGAACAGGCAGTGTTCATAAATGGTATTTGAGGCAAAGCCAGGAGAATTCCTCACTGTCCCAGGATACCTCTTGAGGTGTCCCAGGGCACCTCAGCAGTGTGAATGCTGAAGTGCCTTGGATTGAATCTGGCACTGGGAGTTGCCTGGGTTCTGGTGTAGCTGTGAGATGCTCCTGGTGCTCAACTGAGAGCTCAGTGCTTCACTTGCCTCCAGCATCACCCTTGTGTAAGCAGAGATGACAGCTTATCCCAGTGCTCAGCAGGGCACCAGGATTGTCTGGGGGTGCTGGGAATGCAAACTGTGTCATTGCTTCCCCTAGGGGACAATTCCTCCCTGAAGGGGCTGGACTGGAATGTACCTCTGCATGGCTTTTCCCACTTCTGATAATGAATTCATACACAGGGAGACAAGAGAATCAAAATCCCCCTGTCTTCCTCTGCTCAGCACTTTGTCCAAGCCAAAAGCCTTTGCCTCGCAGGAAGCTGTGGGAGCCATTCTGGTATTTTTATCTGCTAATTGAGCTTAGAATTGAGCTAGTGTGGCACATCTCTCCTAACCAAAAGGCTCAGCTGTTTAGAGATACTCAGCTGTGAGTAATGCCTTCAGCAGTCACAAAGGCTGAAATGCTGGGCTGCCCATCCTGTTAGTGAGTGCTCTCAAGTTGGCCAGATCCAGGCCTGGAGGGAGTAACTCCAAAAAAGCACAATGCTGTAAAAGATGGCATTTTTCTAGAAAGTCCTCCACTTTTGATTGCCAGTAAGAGCTGTGTTTTGACCTGGAAACCCACTTCTCACAGGAGGATGCCTAAAGCTAGAAAAGGGGTTAGCTGGTGGTGCAGGCTGGAAAATTAACCAAGCAAGATATAAAAATTCAGAGAAGCTGAATCAATGCATTTCTACTGCAAAAAACATTAGAGAGGCTAGAGGGAGTCCACGCTCCACTGCTTAGGAAATGAAGTGAGGCTGGGTTGGCTTTGAAACAATCTCTGTTGTCCTAGAAAGTACATGGAGATAATAAAGCGTGACCATGGGCAAGACCTGGCAGAGACTTCAGCAGGCCATCATATGTTAACACAGATGATAAAAGAGAGACTCTTTAGACTCAGGCATCGTTTTCTAAAAGAGCTGGAGTTTGGAAAAAAGACTCTCAGTGAAGCCAAACACAGCACAGAACCAGAAAAGAGGTAAACAGGGTCAAAAGTAGCAGAGGGAGAGATGGGTATGACCTGTCCTTTCTGAGGATTTACTTTGGCTTCATAACCCTAGCAGTGATTTCTGCACCTCCATTAAAGATCATCACCACTTGCCTTGACCATAATGACCTCTCTTATGTTTTATATTGCCTCCCATCAAGTCCTATCAGAGTTCCTGTCACATCACACTGATAATGGCTTTAATATTCATGATGGATTTTAAGAAATGGCTAGCACATCTCCATTTCAGTGATAAGAATTCTGCTTAGGGCATACTTTCACATTTGGATATTTTTCATTTTATTACTTTTCTACTTTCTCCTATTGGCTAAAAAAGTGACACAATGTCATGACCCTCTCCTAGTGAAGGATTTCTCTTCCTCGCAAAGAGAAAAGCTCTGGAGGACTCCTTATTATTGATCAAACCCTTGGCTTTCCTGCATATCCCTGTTACATGGTTCATGATTAGATCACATAACCAAGTACCCTCTGTGCATAACTCACATGCACTGTGGTTCTGCTGCTTGCAATCTGCAAAGTGTTCCTGTCACAGTTGTTCCTCTGTCAGCATTTCCTCTTTGATACACCTGAAGACAACTTCATCAATTATTTGTAAAATCAGGACAGAATCTGGCATCAGAAACTAACCAAGAGGAGTATTTTGCATTTCTTACCTATCTAGAGGTTAAAGAAAGTAGTTGTAAAATCTTTAAGGGGAGATGGAGAGTGTAGAAAACTTTTCTATTAGTTCTCACAGGTGAAATGAGTAACATTTTTTGACATCCAATTTACACCTTAGATGGACCTTTATTTTTCCCCGTTACTGGAGTGTTTAAGCAACTGTGCAACAAATGACAATCCATCTGTTTTCTAAACCTAAGAGATGCCATATGCTTTGTTGGAAATAGTTACAAGTTTGTAAATACAGCTGTTGAACTGCTTAAGGTTTTTTCTTTTTTTTTTTTTTCCTGGGAGAAAAACACCCTTCTAAGTGGGCTTGTTCATACAGCCTGACTGGGGCCAGGTCCAGCCCCAGACCTTCTAAGCAGCTGTGAAGGCCAACAGAGTGGCAAGAGACAGGAAAATAGCCATGACCCTGCTATTTATTTTGGCCATGCCAAAGATAGATGGCCAGGCTGGCAAATACTGCTGCTGTGAAATGAAAGATATGGAGTATTTAGACCATCTGTGGCTGCTGCTTAATCTAGCTAAAAGGAACCTGGAACTCCAATACTTGTAGCTCTTTTCTCTCCTGTCTCAGTTCTGCTGGATCCCCCCAGGGCAGGAGAACAAGATTCCAGCTTCCCACCCTTAAGTCAGGAGGAGACAATGCTCAGTTTTGCCTGTGATGTTGAGATGCTTTTAGTGGCACTTACAGCGATCAGACACGAGAGATGGGCTAGTTTGCATTTTTATTCTGTCAGAGGATATGTTTACACAGACAAAGGCAGGCAGATCTGACCTCCCTCTGCTATGCCTGATTCAAGCCGGCTCTGGCCCAGGAGCTCTGCAGCTGCAGACAGCTGTGGCATCCCACTTCTTGGCAAACCCAGCAGTGGGAGGCAGCTGATCGATAACCACCTCCCCAGCAGCATGCAATTCCCATCACCCCTGCAACTGGGACATAAATCCCACTGCATGGGGCTGAGTTTGAATATCTGGAAATATATAACTTGAGCTAGTCAAATTCTGCTAGTCAGCAGTGAAGAAAGCTTATTTTCCTTGGAAAACTTTCCCTCTTCCACCTCTTGGTCAATGTGTCCACTGTTTTTGGCCGCATTGTTAACATTAAAACTTTTGGATCAGAGACCTCCTTTTACTTACACCTTCAGGCAGCATGTGAGAACCTTGGGATCTACTGCAGCAGTGGGAGCCAAAGAATAGCTAATTTGATTAATGTGACTACTATGGGCTATTTCTTGTCAGCTATTCCATGTGATTATGTGCAAATCCCTGTTTACAGCTTGATGTACTTGACCTAAATTCTGCAACAATCCAGTGCAAGAGACAGAAGAACGTGCTGGCTTCAGATATATTAAGGAAATGTGTTCTCTTTCATTAAATATAAACAATACAGGCAGTAAAGTACCTCTGTCTTATTTAATTTAAGTTTGTTTTAGGCTTTGAGTCTTTAAATTTTTTATATTTTTAGATGGTGCAGATTTTTTAAAATTAAAAATGTACAAGATAATTATAGAACTTGTCTGGGGGATGCCAGAGGCACCAACAATTAGGCAGGAAATTGGGGTTTCAGCACTTAGAAATCCACCAGATAGATAAGCTTGAATTTCAGATAATTTCACTAGCTGGGCATTAAAATGATTAATGGTGGAACAAACAGCCATGTGGGCTGACAGGACAGAGTACAGGGGTCAGCTGGCAGTAAAAAAGACTGGTATGGAGTCTTACACAAGGAGAAGCTGCAGGTCAAGCCCTCTGTCATTTGATCCTTTAGTTCCATCACCTGGTGGGCAGGTAGAGATGGAGTACAGGAGGCAGATCCTAACTCTCTATATGAATGGAATTTTTCCTATTACTTTTATGGCCAGGATATATTTCCATTTACTTTGTTAACTGAGTCAGCCTGCAGCTGACATGGATTGGATGGATCACTCCTCTGAGCTACCATGTCAAAAAGATTTTGTTTTATGTGGAACTCCTAGCAGCCTCCCCTTAGTATAACTATAGGAGGCATCCTTTGGAGTAAACTGGGCCAAAATGGGGTGAGAAGAAAGATTCCTTAGTTTATAAGTTGCAGGTTTGCATTCACCACAGAACACTTCCTAGGGCTCAGTGGAGTGAAGAGTCAACAGGAGTGCAATTCCTCCACGTCAGGGTAATGAGTTCAGGCAGAAACTTCTAAAATATTTCCCCTAGGCAGGGATGCACTAGCTACCCTCAACTGCTAGGAACCACTTCCAACCTAGAGAAGTGAAGGCAAACATTTGTTGTCCCCTAAATTTTGGAGGTGACTTGAAGGCACATGAGCCAAGAGGCTTGTATAAGAGACAGAAAATCCAGTTGTCTGAGAAGCTCAGAGATTTGACCATGCTCTGTGTTACATCACCTAATATTACAGGTCCTGACAAATTGTTTCTCATAACTGATGACACATGTGAGATCACTAACATGTGCTTCAAGTAAAAACTATTCTTTGAGTAAGGCAGTTTTTGGAAATCTAAGACATGTCAGGAAGTATCCAGAAGTAGTTGTATATTCACGAAAACCAAAGCATAAGAGCTGGTGAAATTTAACCTGCTATATTCAGACCTAATATTTGCTAAAATATTTTTGAATAAGTTGCATTGCTTTACCTACTCTATGAATAAAGAGGTTTCTCTAATTCTTCTCAAATTGGACAATTGGATTAGAAAAGACTGAGTACTTGTCAAATTGAAAAATTATTTAACGAGATGAAGCTTGAGATCCCACACACACGAAACTTATTCATAATTTAAGAAAATTGTACAACTCTTGCAAATTCAGACATAGACAAAACTCAGCAGTTTTGAATGTAGTTAAAAGGAGACCCGTGTTACTCATAGCCAGTAGAGTGAAGGTATTAATGTTTTTAAGATCACTTCCTAATGCTCTTTCTTCATGTCCATAAGCATTCTTCTCATAAACATGTTCGTTTTTGTGCAAATTCGCAAATTAAATTTTGTGCAAATTAATCAGTTGGACATGCAGATGGACAAATCACTCCACCAGCTGTAAAACTGACAGCGTTCCCTTTGGATTTGTTATGATATTGACTCCACAGTGTACTGTTCTTCTGGATATAGCAAATAATCTTTGCATTCAGAAGAAATGACCCAGGAACCAAAAGGATTCCGCATGAATTCTTATTGGAATTCTTTATCAATAAAGCTCTCTAGATATGTCAGGGCTGAGAGTGATTTGCATGCTGTTGCTTGGATTTTTCCTCAAATGTCAGTCATATTCTTAGTGTCATTAATGAAGAGCAGATATTTCCATTTGAATTTTTTCTGCTGGGCATAGTTGACAGAATATAAAAGGAAATCTATAATACACATCCCACACCCTTTCATACATCTCTCAGCAAGATATAAAACATTGAAATGCATTAATACTGCTCTAACTGTTTGGGTTTGGGGTTTTTTTGAACATTAAAGTCAAGGAAGAAATAAATCTCTTAGAAAGGCTGTGTCTAACAATGACGTGTTTGATACAAGTTCATCACATAACACGGACTTTCTGGAGACATTTTATCGTATACATAATTTTCTTGTCATCCACAATGATCCCCTGGACAGGAATTGCTTTGATACTGATGAGAGTAATAATGCACTCAAGCATTTTTAAGTTACTCTGAAACTTAAATTTTTCCCATTCTCATAGGAAGGAAAATGGCTTTTTCTGCAGAACTGTAAATGCTGTTCTTAAAATTCTTTTTTCTCTCTAGGACTTCTGTGCAAGAAGTGAATAGGAGGTAGGCAGAATAGAATCAGTAGAGTTTTTTTGTTAAAGTATCTAAGTAATTGATATTTTTCCTTGTGAATGATGTGGTAATTTTATCTTTATGGCTCAAACACTTTTTTAGTCAGTCTTGTCTTTTCATCTTTGAAATAATTTCCATTTACTGTCCAACACTGATCAGACCACTGCTACAGTCCATCTGCTCTGAGACTGCTCCTCCACTGGGATAAGACCTGCTGTTATAATTTTGAAGCTTCAAACACAGAAATAAGCCCTCCATCCTTCTCTAAATATAACACTGTTTTTCTGTAATCACTTCATTATTCTGTGTGTCAAAGATAAGAAACACGAGCCAAGCTTTGGTCATCCTGCTGCCAAGTATCACTTAAAATTTCATAGATGGCCTCTGCCATGCTAATCGTGGGCTTAGCACAGATTTCAGACAGAAAGAGGTAATGTGCAAGAGTTGCCAAGTCTCATTCTGAGTGCTAAACCAGTCAGACTGTGACTGCTGAATGCAGATTCAAAGGAATCAAACTAGGTGAGTCTTGGGGAAAGGGACATTGGGATTCTCCCTAGACAAAAACCCAAATGCCATCTGAAACTGATCTGAAAGGCTGCTGCAAGGTGATTGCCTTCAACTTAATTTCTTTTTCATCTCTTGGGGGAAAAAATTTTCTAAATTCTCTAGAAAACTGTAGGACTGGTGTCGTGTACAAATACAGATTTCACATATTTGTAATGCCCAAACAAAGCAGCAAATGTGACCTTGCTGATCTTGCCTTCCTGATTTTCCCTCTAAAGAAAATTTGGTGATAGCCTTGTTGCATGCTTCCAGATCCTGCCTCCAGTCAAGCTGTGAGCAATACAGTTGTCTACTCCCACAACACAGTGTACTAAGTGTTAAAACAGCAGAGTGATAATTTAATAGGGAAGACCAAAGTGAAGATATCATGGGTCATTCATGTAATTCTCAGTCATATCAAAAGCACTTGTGAAATAGAGTCACAAGTGATACCTTTAGAACGGAAGATAAATTAATAATTGCAGTGTCTCTAACCAGACCCAGGTTTTCAACAAAGAGCATTTAACAGTTGCTGCAGGATGACATAATGCAATAGTTCTCAGACTGAGAGCTGAAGAAAAGTCTGGATGATTAAAAAACTAAAGATAAGCTCAGTACTCGCATTCCCTAAATATCCAATGTACAAATGCAAACCATCTAATAATAGCTTCAGGAAAGAAAACAGTTGAGACACGCCAGCGCTGCAAAGATGGCTTTCACAAGATCCTGGCAATAATAAAGGATCTATCACCCACAGAAAAATTAAAACTTTAAAAAATATTTGGGCACTAAACTGCAGCTATGGAAACTGTCTCTGTGAGTTATTATCAGTTTGATAACCTAATGTTTTATGATCATGCCCTAAACATTGAGTATGGCTTCAATAAAATCCCAGTCCAGTACAATTAATGAAAATGTGTTCAGTCATATTATATATGTCCGTTAACTGAAAATGATTATTCACCTAATACACACTGTCCCTAGACAGTGTTCCTTAGGAACAAAACATTCCATATCATAAAAATAATTTTTCTTTGAAAACTATTGGACTATTTTAATTTTTATTAATTTCTCTGCTGTGTGGCTTTGGCAATGAACAGGAGGAGAGAAATTGTGGATATCATATACCTGGAAACATTCAAGGCCAAATTAGATGGGACTCTGAGCTAGTGGAAGGTCCCAAGGCCATGGCACAGGGGTTGGAGCTAGATGATCTTTCAAGTTACTTCCAGCCAAAGCCTTTCTATGATTCTATAACAGTAAAAATCCCAAATGTGCTGGAGACAGCTTACAGGTAATGATATCTGTAAGAAAGCTTTTTTCTCATCTTCTTTATGTAAAAGACAGAGATCAGCTGATACTAAGAGATATGCAGGTCTGCATCCCTTTCAAATCTCCTGATGTCTATTATTTGAATTTTGAGATGAAAGATACTTAGGTATTGTTCAGAGAAAGCAGTCTTTGAAAAAGAAAACTACCTATCTAATGGTGGCACAAGACATAACAAAAATTAAAGCTCATTCTAAAGGGCATTATATCACCCTGACATTATTGAGTAAGGCCACAAAGCATAGGATGCTGAAGACAATGGGGTCATCAAATTGGAGGAGACAAAGACTTCACACCATGTGCACCTTGGCCTCCATTGTGAAACACAGACCATAACAGCAACATTCCAACTAACTAGTATTTCTATTTTTATATCAATTTTATGGTCTTCTTACTGGATAACTAGAAAAGTATTTTCTAATTATGTAAATCTTATAGCATTGCTTAGATATGCTTTGTTTACTTGCTTATCTTGGGCAGGATACATAGCTATAATGTAAATTAAAGTCTTTAAGCATTTAAAATAAGTTAGTAAGATGCTTGTATAGGGTTTATTTTGTTTATTCTAGTCTTAAAGACTGCATAAAATAAAATTTAGACAAATAAGAAAGAGCTTTTTACAAGCAAAGAATGTTGTACAATCAAATTATTGCACATCTTGAAATTTAGAAACTTCCTTCCCTACTGCATTATTTACATTGATATTAGGTGCTATTTTGACCAATGCTAACATATCAACATAAGAAAAAAATATCTGTGAAAGAGAAAAATAGCAAGGGCATAAATTAAAATTTTCACCTCTTGCTTCACTGATGACTAGAAAAATCAATGCCTTTTGGTTTTGCTGATCCATTGCTGTTGAGTCATACTCCTAAAATAAGAATAATTTCCTTCCTGTTTGTTCTAGAAACTTCAAAATTGCCTCTTAGCCACAAATCACAAATCATGGAGTCACCTCGGCCATTAAAGAGATCTTCAGAGTGATTGCAATAATCAGGAAAACTTTTTAATGAAGTACAGCTGAAATGAGCACTCACAGTTGCACTGCAGAATTTTCCACTGGGACACAACCTTTTCCCTTTCTATAGGTTCTGTAGTAGCCAAGTGACAGCAGAGTTGGTCACGTTATCTTCCTTGTGGACAGTTCTCCACTTTACCAGTCCTCATAGATCATTCTGCCTAAAGACCTATGGAGACTCACACAACACACCTGAAGCCTGTGGGATGAGTGGCCTTATCACCAGTTTTGACTCCATGAAATGGCATTCAACAACTTATTGACTTGCCAGGTTTGTTCCTATGCCCCTCCCTTGACTTTTGTGGCCAAAAAAGAGTACAAAATGTGTAGACATGGTGCTTAGAGACATGGCTTAGTGGCAGACCTGGCAGAGTTGGATTAATGGTGTGAGTCAATGATCTTCAAGGTTCTTACCAACCTTAACAATTCTATGATTCTATTCTGTACATGCCTATACATCAAGTCTCATGATAGGAGGTCTTTATATCCTGCTATATGTTAGGAAGATTCATTATGCTGTGGTTGCAGGATTATTTATATCTCTGTCCTCTTTTATAGTAACTCTAAGTATGCTCATCTCAGGTCTTGGCCTCTTAAACTGTAACTTCAGGTTAATAACTTCTGTATCAGCTTAATTAACTTTTCTGATCCAACTGGTTTATCTCACTTCACATTTTTCCCTTCAGAAGCTTGAAGCAAATAGAATTTACAGTTGCTAGACTCCTTTGTATATGTGTGTATATATACATATATATACATATTTATAATATGTAAATCATCTATCAAATGATAATAAAATAATTTATGATACTAGTTTATATATGCACATTCTTACATTTTTAGCAGGATGAAAAATCTTTTAAAAGACCAAGGAAAAGATATTTCAGTGAGCTGACACAAACATTTCTCTTACTGAGCTTCCTGCCTGTCTGTAAGATCATCATGTGTCACCCATAGCGGGGTGTCTGTGGGTGCCAACAACCAGCCCATGCAAAAGGTGGAAATCCAGGAGAAGGAAGGTGGCTGCTTGGTGTGGGTGTGTTTGTGTGACTGTGAGTGAGTGTGAGCAGGGGGGTGTGTGTATAAGCTTAAGACTTTAGAGAAACTGCTGTAGGAAGGTGTGTAGAAATGTGTAGGATTTTCTAGGTGTATAGTAATGCTTTCTGCTGAGAGAGATCTTAAACATGTATTAATTACTACTTGTGAGTTAATTAAAAACCATGAATAGATCAATATACCACTTCAATCCTGATTTGATTTATTCTATGTACATTGAGCAGTTATGCCTTCTGACAGTGGTGACCTAGACAAATCTATCTTCCTCAAGCAGCTACCAAGCCTATTCCTTTTGTTTGCCTGGTGGAGTTTTCTTCACCAGCAAGCAATCTCTTAAAATCTCACATCACTTCTTTCTCACTCTTTGTCTGCTGAATCAACTATTTCTAAACATCTTGCTTTTGGAGGATCTCTAGGATCCCATCAAACCCAACCAAAAGCCCCCTGAGGACCCCTACTTTCTCTGGAGGGGCAAGAGTGAACCATTTCAACTTACTGTTTTCCCAATTGTACCTGGACAACACCTTTTTGGGTAACACAACATATTTATACTGTAAACACAATTACCAAAATAACCAGGGCAACATATGGTACTCATAAATTATTGCAGGAAAGTCCTATATCTGTCACATGCAGTCAGTGAGCAAATTCCAGAGAAAGGCAACTGTCTCCTGAGTTACTGGATTCTCACAGAGAAGGTGTTTTGACTTATTCATTGAGCACACAGATTGAAATCTCTTTCAAAAATCGTAAGACTGTGCATACTTCCCAGACCTTTTTAGCATGTGTCACTACCCACTTCTCTTCCTTTCTGCTCCTTATCCACCTATATCCACTTAGGCTCACAGCCTTTAAGCAATGTATATAGTAGAGATATTTGGTTCAAAGTCTATTCCCAAATAAAATTACTGAGACACTGTGTGGATTTAAGGAATTCCATAGCAGCTGCTCTGCTCTTCTGATCTCTTTGTAGCACTCTGAATTGCTAACACAGACCCAGGACTGGCTCAGTTTTGCAGTGATGACCTCAAGCTCTCTAGCAAGATAATGCTGCATACCAGTTTCTGATACCTGTAATATTACATGGCTTTAGGAAGATGTGATGCTTTTGTTAAAACAAGCTCCTGGAAATGCCTGATTTTTGGAGGCATTTAGGTTTTCAGCCAACAAAGGACATATTTTCTAGAGCTTCTGATTAAAGGGAAAAGCTTGAAAATGTGACATGAAAGTACCCTAACAACCCTTAACTAGCATGCAAATGGAATAATCTAAAAGTCTAATGTTTCAAAAGGCTCTTGTTTTTATTCTGAGGGTATATGTATGATTTTGATTGCTTTTGATCAGGACTGCAAACTATGTACAGTGAAGATGACGATACATAAGAACACCTAATGGGCAAAGTAAACAAAATTACAGAAAAAAAATGTTTTGCTGTTTTTCCACCTAGCTTTTAATAACCAAAGGTGAAAAGAAGCAGTAGGTACATCTTTGAACCTACATTGAATTTTTCAGGCTGGTTTGGATTTGTTTTATAATGAACTGCTGGAGGGAAGAAGAAAAAAGTGACAAGTGCTAGCTCTTGCTCTGGCCGAATGAGGAAAGAAATTCACTGATGTCCCAAGAAACAAAGTCACTGCCAAGGGCTCCTGATGCACAGACTGATAGGCATGAAGACACACCGCTGTAAAGCCTCTCAAGTAACACTACAAAATATTGTGCTTCTAAGCAAGAGCAGAAAACTGCTGTGCAAAGACCAGGCACACCTGCAGCACTAGCATAGGTTCTGAAGAACCACTTGGCACGGCCTCCATTCCCTGTAGCCACTGTTTCCCGGGGACCAGAAAAAGAATTTCTTCACAAGCCTGTGTTGGTTGCACAGATCTGCAGCAGCAGGACCTGAGAAGGTCAATATTCTGGGGAGCCAGGAGCTCCCTGCTTGTCCCTTCCCATACCAAGGTGTGATGGGGTCACCTTGAATTACCTGTGTGGAAGGGACGCTTCAGACCTGGAAATCAGCACCAAGAGGAGAGCAGGCTCCCTGTGATGCTGCTGTGTGTGCTGCACATCCACACAAGGGCAATCTGACTGGTTGCTACTTTACAGCATTGCTATTATTCCACTATCATATCAGCATCTTCTTAAGCCTGTGCCTATTACTTTTTTTGGCTTAATTATCACTTCAGCATTATTTAATCTTCTTGAAGACTTGATCGGCAGAAATAAACAGCTTGCAATAGAAATATGTCTATCAAGGCTTTATATTCATATATTCGTATCCTTCTTGCCACATTTTATTAATCTGTTTATTTTAATAGATAAGATCCAGCTTACAAAACAAAATTATAACACACATTACCATGTTCAAAATTCAAATATTGACATGTCCTGATCTTATCATACAGAAAGTTCATTCAATATCCTTGGTTAGATGCTTTCTCTCATTCAAAGAAACAACTTGATTTGAGAAATACTGCAAACTCAAAATAATTCTAAATAGTCAGTGAACTGTAATAAATATTAGTTTACAGTCAATCTGGCATTTATTCTCTGACTTCTCTTCCACCCACAATCCTTTACCCCAAAAAGGTAAAATTATTAACAGCAAATTCCTTTTTTTATATTTTAGTTCCACTGGTAAATTAGTATTTGGCAGCATCCTGTGCTGCATTTTAAAACAGTGTTCCAATGTAATATCAAAATGCAGTTGTAGCCTGAAACAGGGACTGGCTTTGGAGGATCCCAATTTCCACATCTCTTAGTAATTTTCATCCTAGACTTTGACAGTTTAAAGGCAAAGGAAAGGGTACTGTTTTCTTCCTACTCTCTATTTTGAAGACCAAACCAGGAAATTAAAATTCACAGCAAATTCCTTGAGCTTAAAGCTAGAGAATCACTTTAACTCAGCAACAGAAGGTTATAACTGTACCAGTTAGCTACCAAATGGTTAATCACAAAGAAAACTTTGAATAATCTGGCAGACTTGTTGGCTGTGCAGTTGTAGCAGCAAATCCAAGCTCTCCCTGGGCTCACACCTATGAAACAGAACCATTTTGATCTCACCAGCATAATGTTTGAAAATATTGATCCTCACAGTGCTGTGTGAGGTTGGGAGTAGTGATGCTTCTGTTTCACAGGTGGGGAAGACAAGTACCAAGAAGTCAAGTAACTTGGTCGAGACAAAACAAGCAGGGAGCAGCTACTAAATTCTTGACCTAACCCCATACCCCACACACTGGAGAGCTCATGGCCCTTTGCCCTACAGAACTGGATAAAATAATCAGGTACTACAGGAACATGAACAAGGTGATGGTGGTTACTGTTATAAACCAAGGTCATGGCTATCTCTCCATTGATGTGTGGGGTTTTCATGACAACACTGTGGCATGGAGAAGGAACCATAGAAGGAACCATAGTGAATATATATAATTTATTTTTTTTTTTTTTGTGAACAGCATGGTTAGCATCAGACAAGCACGACTGCCAAGAGATCCTGAGCTTTTTACTGACATTTCTGATGAAAAGCAAGGAGTTTAGGACCTGTAATTTTGCTTATTCACTCTCATGCCTTATGTAATATCATTCAATATCTCAAGTTGGAAGGGACTCGTGAGGGTCAAATCCTGCCCATTGCAGGACCACCTAAAAGTAGTAAAAGTAATTATTATTCAAAAGTAAATCTGTGACTAAGACCACCACCCAGGTATGGTATGACCACTTCCCTGGGAAGCCTGCTCCACTGACTGATCAACCACTCAGTGATCTGAGTGAAGAAACTTTTTCTTCACTGAGCGAAGAAACTTTTCCTTTTATCCAATCCAGACCCTGATGCAGATTTACTCTGTTTCCTCATGTCCTACTGCTGGTCCCACTGAGAGAGAAGACCAGCACCTCTTCCCCCTCTGTTGCCACCCTTATGGATATTGTAAACTGCAATGAGGTCACCCTTTAGCATTCTCCAAGATGAACAAACATGACCTCAGCTGCTCCTCATGTTGTCTTGCTCTCCTGATACTTCACCATCTTGGTCATCCTCCTCCTTGGTCACACTTTCCAATAGCTTTATATCTTTCTTATCTTGTGGCACCCAAAACTGCCCCCAGCAATCGAGGTGAGGCTGCTCCAGCTCAGAGCAGAGCAGGATAATCCCCTCCCTTGCCCAGGTGGTGATGCAGTCCAGGATCATTTGGTCCTTTTGACTGCCAGGGCATATTTGATTCATTTTCAACTTGCCACCAACCCAAGCCCCCAGATGTCTTTCTGCAGGGCTGTTCTTCACTTCAAATGATTGTGTGTTGCCCAGTTCTCTGGTATACCCAGATCTCTCTGTAAGACCTCTCTACCTTCAAGGTAGCCCAAAGCTTCTCCAAATTTCATGCCACTGGCAAATTTACTTCATGGACATTCAACTCCTGCAATCAGGTAATTTATGGAAACATTAAAGAGCACTGGCCTTAAAAATGAACCCTGGGGAACCCCACTGATGACTGGTCACCAGCCTGATATAAACCCATTTACTATAACTCTTTGAGCCCAACCCATCACCCATATAGACCCCTGCTTTTAGTCTTACATGTTGCTTCTCATTCTTTGCTTCTAAGCAGATATATAGATATACAGAGTGCATTCCCTTGCTTTTCATGAATCTCTAAAAATTAAATCACTTTTGAGAAACTTAGATGAACATTGCAAATAGACAAAAATTGGCTTCATTGCAAATAGACATTTTGTCAAGTGAGTGCTTCTCCTAATGTATCTGTGTACACAAATGCAATTATCTGCTGGAAGAACTATTTTTCCTGTTCTATCACTCCACTGAACTTCTGTCTTCCCAGGTTTATTCAGCACTTAATCCTCTAAGATTTGCCCATGGGAATTAATAACATTCAATCAGTTCCAGAGTTATCCAGATGCTCTTTACATCCCTGGGATGTGTTGCACAAAGATGCAAAACTACATAAACCCTCACCAGCAGAACCCTTGCTGGCAGAAGGATAGAACTGCTAACAATACAGCAACAGGTCACAGGGAGAGATCACTGCAATGTAAACATGTTCTGAGAAGTGATTTCAGCCATCTGAGGAACATGCTGATAGTCACCACTTGTGCTATTCTTGAAAAGCAAAGTGCAGATGTGATTCCCAGCAGATTTCTACAAGATGTTTACATTACTTTATTCCAGGGCTTTGGCAACATGTTCCTCCTTTCTTAATAATAGTTCAGCAAAGTATAAACTAGCAAGGCTAGCAAGAAAACTAATAGGGGTTTTCTGGTTTTTCGATACTTTTTTTTTCCTAATAAATCAGTGATCCTTCCAGTTTTTTTCTAGTCCTTCACAGACCAGATTGTTGTTAAAGCAATGCTCTTGATCTACATACTGCTTTCAACATTCATGTTATACTTGAAAATGGCAATCAGATTTTTGATTGAATTTTCACTGTAAAAATACAATTTAAAAATAGTCTTTCTGAAAGGAAAACAAGACTTTAGGGACTAATAAAAGCATGTCTTCTGTAAGTCACTGAGGGATTGATTAAAATTAAGGAGGAGGAGAAATGGGGTATTAGTCAATTATAGGCTGACTGTGAACCTCCAACACAAAGTCTTGGGAAGGCAACTGTAGTCCTATAAAACACTCAGTAAGACAGTTCTAGAGAATAGAACAATACTAATGCCACTGGCAAGACCTCACAAAAGAGTCTGAATACAATGGTTTTAATCTCTCTTCAAACAAGAGATTCAAATTGGAAACTTGCAGTGAAAGTAAAAGTTGGGGGGTGGAAAGGCATTATCTGACAATGAATCATTCAGTTTGGAAATTAGATTTCTAACTGTAACAGCAGAATGAACATTTCATCTCACTGGAGAACTGGGAGCAAGAAATCAAACATAAAAGGATGGAGTTATCTAAACAGTGATAGAGACGGTGTGTTTATATCCACAGTGAAAAATTAAAGCAAGTTCATGAAAACCAAGTGGTACAAACTGGCTTCTAATCATGCATTGGCTTAATCCCCTCCTGCAGTTTCATGACAGAAAAAAAAATAGTTGGAGTGGTGCAAACAGAGGTGGGCAGAATGCTAAGAGTTGCCTTTTAGAGAGGTAGATATGTTTTACTTGAGCTCGTTTTTTAGTATTCCTCATTTGCCTTGTGGGGTAGGGGAAATTGTGGTTAGAGAGGTATACTTTAAGCAGGGACAGAGGTCAAATGTTCTTTTTTCATCTTCTGAAATCAAATTTGCAGCACTGAAGCTGTTTCACATGCTTTACAACAGCATGAGAACTTTTGGAAAGATGCTGAGCATAGCGACTGGGTTTCTGATGATGACAGATCTGTTCTGCTTGGTGCTTCAAACAGTGCAGGGCTTGAAGATGGGAAGGTGTGGGCAGTGTGTGATGTGGAGGGTAAAAGCTGACCAGACAGAAAGGACAGTGAAATTGCACACAGAACCATCAGCTCTGCTCTTGAGACTGACCTGCCCCTGCTCACACAAAGATAAACCTATTTTTCAAAGCTGAATTCCTTGGAAAATTCCTACTTCTCTTTCAAAGGAGAATACTGTGGGAAGCAATGTGAAAAGATGAAAAGAATGCACCACCTTGAATTGCTGTGCTGTACTGAGGCTTAGAGCAGCTCTTAAAATTGTCATCCTCTTCTATTACTTTTCAAAATATCACTTCAAAATAATGAGTGTATAAGAATCCTGTTTGAGGATTAAGGCCTCCTGGTGCTGCACAGACACATTTAGAGACACAGACTGTGTCTGCACTGGCATATGGCTAAAGCAAACTGGAAAGGTTTCTCCTCGTAGTGCAGTAAGTTACACTAGACACATAATACAAATTATGTTTGTCACTTGAAAGAGAAAAAGAGAGTAACAGTTTCAGTTCTGCCTTTGTCATTCAAAAATATTGACAGCTTTAATGCTTTGTATTATCTTTAAGCAGTCATGCTGAAATTAAATGCCAAAATAAGCCATGTACTTGCCAGTCGATGTGGAGCTCTGAAACGTGCTAGCTGCTTTGTGGGAGGAGAGAGGATTTCGTCCTCAGGGAAAGGAGATTTTCTGCGCTACAGAAGTGGCTCTGTGGCACATTCCTCTCTGCCTAAACAATGTGACTCATCTGCTCTCAGTCTGGAGCCCTGCAAATTATGGTATTGTAAAAACATGCAAAGTTCACACTAAGTTCACAAAGCTACAAAAATAAGCTGTTGCCTGAGCAATGGATGATCCAGCAAGCAGAGTCCTGTGCTGGAATTCAGCACTCCTAAATCCTGCTCTTGAATATGCTACTGATTTTTGAGTGCCTTAGAAAAACCTCATTCTCTCTTAAATCATTTTTCACCACCTCTGTAAATACTATCTTCTCTTTGACCATGACAGACCCTAACTTGGCCTGTTCAGGTCCATTCTAAATGCTGTCATAAGATCCTTTTTCCAGCTCATCAGTTGGACCTTATTATCCTTCTCTTCACACACCCAGCATGGGCTTCCACTTCCTTGCTCATCTAATAGAGGCTTGTCAACACTCTCCAGGTGCTGTCCTCAGCCATTATCTCTAATTCAATTGCAGAGGGAGATTCTCCCTCTGAACGGCCAATGCTGAACATTCACATAAGCCTTCTGTGCCTTTTCTCATGCTTTTCTCAAGTATGTAATGCTAGGGAGAAAGTTTCCTTGACATCTGCAATCTAGCTCATTTTTTCCTCCTAAATGCTCAAAACTATTTTCCTTTCTACACTATATATTAAAAAAAAAAAGCTCCCACTTTTGCCTCCTCGTGTGCTGATTCCTCTGCCTAGCCAGCATCAGCTTCTTGTTTCCTTTTGTTACCCAGCTACTCACTTGCCTCTCTTTGTTTTCTCAGGCTTTTCACCTCGATTGCAAGGTCTTTGGCACTGAGACAGCCTTCTGATCTGTGCCTGTACTGGGCTCTTCTGATGCCTGTGTCAGGCTCCCTGGGTGCTATGGCAATATGAGCAGCAAAGCCCTGAATGACAACTTGGTTTAAGCGTCACGGGAGAGGAACAAGAGAGTGAGAGCCGAGAAATCCACAGATGTGTTTTCCTGTTTTTCAGCCCATTCTACTGCGGAACTGAATTAGCTAAAGGATAAAGCAACAGCAAGCCATGAGAGTTTAGTGAAGTGCCTGAACCTTTCTCTGAACTCTGATACATGCTCATGGCAGTTTCTGAGGGAGTCTAACCTTTTCCAGTTCTTCCACATGTGCTTGCACAGCTGGCTCAATGCAGTGGGGAATTAGGCCCATACTGTGACATATTACCAATCACTTCACTATGCTGAAGGGTTTTAGGCACATAACACTTGTTTTCAGGATGTCTAGTCCAAATCTTGATATTTACAAAGTACCAAGAACTGCTGCCAGAAATGGGAAATGTGTATATCATCCTTAGTGGAGACAAGAAGGATTATATGGTGAAGGCACAGGACCGGGTTCAGTAATTAATCCAAATAATCATTGGGCATTGGGTTCCAAAGCATCTTCTTTTCACATAGACCTCCTGCAACTCCTCCTGGGGACAAATTACTCATTATTTGGCTTTAAGAAAGTCAGAAAAGGTCTTACAGATTTGCGGGGAGGCTGGCTGGTTGTTCTAGTTGTCACTGTCCGCTCCGTTTGCTGTGACTCACACGGTTTTTATAGGGACAATCACTTTTGCATATCTGCTCAGCTCAACAACTGGCCATACAAAGAAGTGTGAATTGCTGAAGCAACAAGGGTCTCCTAGGATTTAGTAGAAAATACTCAGTGGGAAAAACGGAAATGGATCCTGAATGAAGATTTTAGTCTGGTTTTGAGTGAATTCTGCCTGGCAGTACTTTCTCATGCACTGCTTTTGCTCATGGTGTCTCTACACCCTTTGGTAAGGAATTCTGTTTCACAAAATCTTTTAGAACTAAGCTCTGAATCTACAACACACCAAGGATTGTCAAATAGTGCATTAGAAAGCAGTCATAGTGGACAAAGTACTTGAATCTCTACTAATGCCACAGTGTCTCTGAAAGTTTTGCAAATTACTAAGTGTTGAAATGTGTGAGCACCCAACTGATTCCCTCTAACCACTTTGCTAAGCTTCATGCAGCTTAAAAGAATTGTGCTATAACACTTCTGGTAGGTATTTTCTGGTGACATCAATATTCTTTTGAATCAAAATTAAATTATGCACTTATTGGAAGTTAATATCCCTGAAATTAATTTCAAAAGTCAATTTAGTATACATGGTATTTCAAACAGCCATAGCAGTGTCATTGCATAAAACAAAAACCCATAGCCCGCCCCAAATCTATGTCTGCAATGTTTTTTCAGCTTCTGGTTAATAAAAGTTTGATTAGGAGGATTCAGACAGTATGTCTAGAATGTCAAATTCACAAGAAGTAAAATCAGTTTATAAAAGCTTTTATTCCATTGCAATTTTCTGATAAATTGGCAACAAGGAAACCTGTAACATACTTCTGACCTTTTTTCAAAATTAAACTAAGACCTTCCACAGAGAGAGACTGTTATCTGTAGTGTACCATTTAAGCACAACCACCTTCATTTTTTACAGCAATTAAGTTTCTTAAATCTATCATTTTCTCCAGGGTTACTGTACAGCCTTCCTAATGGAGTTCTCTGCCTTTGATCATTAAGAGAAAAGGAGTGACAGCAATACTGCCAGGGAACAGTTGCTGACTGCATGTCACTTGATAAGTTTATTCTCTCCAAATATTGTTTAAAATTATTTTCCAGGTGGAGTTAGAAAGACAGCAAAGTCCTAGACATCGTTGCTATTATTCAAACCTGTTCAAATCCATTCAAATCCAACAGCACAAGAAGGTGTCTTTCACCAGCATTAATAAATGAAAAATTAAAAACCTGTGTACCAGTTGCACCTTTGGAAACCTCTCCAAATGTCTCTACTTGCATTCAACTGTTCACCAAGTCCTGGGGCAGGGTGGAACAGTTGAATTTTACAACACATTTCTTTGCCAAATGTGGAAGAGGCAATGATAGTCAATCTCTAGTTACAGAAACTTGTAACAGAGTCCTCAGAAAGGGTAAGGACTGATGCCTCAGCTGGACACAGAATTTGATTAAGCTATTGAAAGTCTCTTCATGAGGCTGCAAGTCCCATCCTCTGCTGTTTTCCCATGACACAGGCAACATGTGTGTGCAGTAGTGCCCAGGAATTCAGCCTTGGACAAGCATTAAGAGGCTCAGAGTGTTTATTGTGGTTCTCACTACTGCTGTTTTACAATACATTCGAGTAGGACCAAAAGAAGGGAACCTTGCTCTATGTTACACAGTGTTTTTCCTATGTCTCATTAACAGACCTGCTACAAACAGGAATCTACTCCCAAGGCAACTTCCTTGGCTGCAGGTAGAGCTACCTTTACTATCTGCCTGTCCCCAAGATGCTCTGCAATGATAACATTCCTCCAGACACCTCTGGGCATTGCAAATCCCCTCAGCACCACACGGAATCTGGCCTTAAGGTCTACAGCCCCATATTATATGGAAAAGGAAGATCATATAAATTAATTAAATTTAAAACATGTATGCTAATATTCTTCCAAGGATGTACTGTTGTTCTGTGCCACATATCCCTTACATAAGTATTATACAAGAATGCTAAATTTGCTTTGTATTTACTGGAAGGAGCAGAAATTGTTCATGGAGTCTAATTGTGTAACTACCTCACTTTCTTTGTATGGTCTTAGGAACCTGGCTCTTCAAGGCAAGAGTAACAAGTTGTGGTTGACGACTAGCTGGACTCTATGAAAAGAGTTTCAATACTTCTCTTCAGCTTTTTTTCACTACTTAAACAAAACAGCTTTTTAAAAACATATTCATCTTTAGTGATCATTATAAGGAGAAGAGATAAACTTGAAAGACCATGAAAAAAATTTAAGTATTTAACGAGAATATAAAGTTATGTTCAAAACAGTAATGATTTAAAAAGAGCTTGAAATTTCAAGCTGCGACTAAATTGGAAAATCAGATTTTTTTCCCCTCCCTTCAGCATGATTGTTATATGCAGGCAAGCAAAGAAAGATCATTTCTCAAAGAAACTACACATTTACAAACATAATTACAGTTCCCAGTACTGCTATTCCTCATGTTATATCAAGTTTCAGAGCTTCTCCTTCCAAAGAATACTAACTCCCCTCTCTTCTCAAGTCCTGCTCCCATGGTCACCTCCCTTCTCACCCCTCCTCCCTCATGCTAAATGTTCTTAACAGCTTCTTCCTCTACACACAGCCCATTTTGCCTCCTTGTACCTCTCTGTGCCATGGCACTTTCCATTCATGCTTAGCTCAGCTTTCTTGCCACAGGACCTTCCCACAGTCCCTCATAAACCTGCTCCCAAAAATATTTCTAGTAAGTACAGTCTCAAGAAAAAGCACTGTCCTATGCAAGTCCATCCAATTCACACAAGACACAGTTCTCTATTCATAGAATCATGGAATCATCATAGAATCATAGAACCATAGAATCACACAATCACACAATCACAGAATGGTTTGAGTTGGAAGGCACCTTAAAGATTGTCAGGGATGTCACACACTTGATCAGGTTACTCAGGGCCTCATCCAACCCGGCCTTGAAGACTTCCAGGGATGGGAAACACTACCATTTCCTACCTTGCAAGTCTTTTACCTGGGTTCTGTTGTAAAATCTTTCATCTCAAGAGCTGGGTGAGATGATGAAGGTCATGAGCAGATGCATTCCAGCCCTCGTGTGATAATATTTTAGAAAGAGATTCTTCCTAGGCCTATTCTACTGAAGTGGAAGCATTGCCTGTGCTCTACTCAGCACTGTGACTGTGACTCCATGAATCCTTAGCACTCATACATACAGCTATCCAAACAGCTTTGGGGGAAGTGCAAAACTGGCTTATTCCTTCAGATAAAATACCATGAAAACTCAGTGACCAAATTAAGTATTAAGCGGACAAGTCAAAAAAGTAATCTTTAAACTCTTATTAAGAAAGTGTGGACACAAAAGGATAATGAAGGGAACCATTGCAGGGCTCTAATATTGGGATTTTTTTTCACACTACTAAACCTAGGGGGAATTTCTTTCTAAAGGAAAGAAGAATTCTGTTTCCATAGTAACTCAGTGCTAGGGCCCCCTTATAGTCCAAATTTAGCAGAATTATATGTGCAGCAGCATACTACTGTGCACTTGAGGCTACAATGAAACCACTAACCTCATTGCATTTGGGATGTCAGGTTGAATTTTAACTGGGACAGACAACATGTTGAGCAAGTCCAAGCATAATCCTAAAAAATAACATCATGCCTTAAAGATGAGGGAGAAGTTATAGGTGATAACAGGGCATAAACTAGCAACTTGATAATGACTCGAAATACCAAAAATTGCTAAGAAATGGGTTAGCATGTAAAAATGAATTATTTTTATCCCAGTCGTGACACTAATTTACTTACTCCTGTGAAACAATTCAGTACTCCAGTGACAGTACTCTCCCCTGGACTGTATGAATTCTCAGCACATAGAACCTGTGCTGCCTTTATTCAGAAGAGAGGACCCACAACTGGTCCACAGTGAGACGTTTCATTACCGCTTCCTGAGCAGCTGGAAGTGATACATGAGGACAATACATCTGAGTCTGCAGAGAAATCTCTGCACCTTACCTGGCAGTGTTTTGCTTGTTTTTGAAGAGTGTTTTTGAAGATAAAAGACAAACAGCCCAACAAATAAAAACACCCCCTGCTTAACCAATGCATTTACTGCCCTCAAAAACGAATGAAGGCGGGCATGGCAGCTCTGAAATGCGCCTGTTCTGTAATCAGGCAATACGCGCTCAGCAGAGGCAAAGGGAAGTTCAAGTGGCAAGAAAATGATGGTAAGAGCAGAGGTACCTTAGTGCAGAGGAGGGTCATTGGAAGGTGGGAAGTGCTGCTGCAGTTTTAACACCGAGTGCTCCGAGCGCTGCTCGAGCTCAGTGGCGACGATTCGAGCGGTAAGCTCCACGCCTTTGGCTGCCACAGATAAGTGGTCTTGCCCTGCTCTCAGCAATACTCAGCAGTGCTTTAACCATATTACACACAGACTCTGGCCAGCTCGGGGGTACTAATGGCAATGAAGCATCGAAAAACAAGTGTTGCCAATTTTCCCACTGTGTCAGATATTTGGGAAATCATCAGCAAACTGAGAGGATCTAAGTGTCCTGTGTGTCAAATAACACTTTCAGAGAGAAGTACATTAAACCACACAACTTTCTTGGGTTGTTAGATTTTGCATCATCTATGCAATTTCTGGTTCAAATTTTCACACTTTTTGCCTTGTCTGATCACAGTATCATTTTGCTACCCACTTTATCCTATGCTATCATGCACTTTATCTGCTCCAGAGCTGATGAGGGAGAAAATTATCATTATAACCTTGAACAGCAAATGAGGAAAAGCCCGAGCTCAGATTTAAAATAAAAAATTACATTAGTTATTAGTAAGAGGCTAACTTCTAACTCTACATATGTAGAAAGCAATTACATACAATAATCCAATGTATTAATATGGACTTCAGCTAATTCCAAGTTACAGAAAGATCAAAATGTCTTGGGAGGGGCAAAGGTGTGGAAATAGGTCAATAAATTGAGACCACCTACTCAGACTAGCAAGCTTTGTCTTTGCTTCACTATCAACAATTCAATATTCTTTGCAGGAAACAAAAGGAAAATAAACTCATTTCTTCTGACCAACTTTCAACTGATTCCTAAAAAACCTGAAAAGACAACCAAACAACAAATTAAAGCTTCTCTTAACATTTTCACCTTCCTCAGAAAGACAAATTAAGGTACTTAAGCATAATCCTCTTGTGAAACTGCTGAAGCTGCAGAGAAAACGAATTGGCTGACTGCTATTTGCATAAAAATATTAAATATTAATAAGGTTAATGTTTTGTGAGGTTTAATCAGGAGTGACTATATTGCAACTATCTAATTGCTTTGTCCAGGTACAAGGTGCAATATAAGCCTCTGTGTCCATCCCAAAGCAGCCTAAGGTGGCCTTTCTCCCTAATTCCCATCACAGCTTGGAATGCAGCACCAGGGGACGCAGCACAGATCCTGTGTGCCAGCTGCCTGAGTGCCTGGGAGCCTGTCCCACTCTTGGCACATTACTAACAGAGAGAGGTTCCAAGCCTACTCATTCCCCTTCATGGAGACATTTTACTTCTCCTTACAGAGCTGCGTCTTGGCACTCACTGAGGATTCTTAAGTATCAACAATCCAGTCTCATGTTCAAAGCACTTAGTGGGTTACACACAGTATGCATCTTGACCGCTTAATTAGTCCAAAAGTAGCATTTCCACAGCAAACCCGGAGTTTTTCACTGGCTGGTGAATGTTCAAGATCACTCTCTGTGCTGGGAGGGAAGACATTTCTAGAGAAGCACATCAGTCACGAGAGGACTTGGTGCATCAGCAGATGAGGATGGGCTGGAGACTGCTTCTGTACTCTGGCCCAAATGCTGACAGCAAGTGTGTGCTTTACTGCTAACTCAGGCTCAAAAATGTCTAAAAGAGGATTTACATCCAAAGTTCTGGTTAATTGTGCCATGAAAAGCATCCCTTAAAGGCAATCAATAAAAGGATTGAGTCTCATAACACAGGCTAATCGGTTTTCTATTCCTCTCCTTCCCCTCCAGGGTGGCCAGGCAGCAGATGCAGGGATTTTCCAGAAAACCTGCAATGCTCCAGATCCTGCTTCCTGACAGAGGGTCATTCCCATGGACACAATGACTTCCAAGCCTCACACACCAAGTCAGATGCCACCAGGCTGCCCCCCGAGGAGTACCAGCATCTGTGTGGTGAAAAGGGGTCTGCAGCAGCAGCCAGCAGCTGAGCATGAGATAAACTGTCATTGCTGAGCAACCTCCATGAAAGCTTTTAACAGTGCATGCCTTTCCTTTCCCAAGGAGTTCTGACACCTGAACTGATGATATGGTACCAAGTAAGTGACCCAATAAATCTGACAGCCATCTGCACAGACAATTTAAGAAAAACCTTGTATTATTGCCAGGGTGGAAACAGCAATGCAGAGTTTTCTTCATCCTCCCTTCAACTAGGAAAAAACCTAGGGGGTTTGAAGTGTTAAAGATTTCAGAATTTAGTTTGAGAGGTGAAAATCTCTTCCTGACAGTACTCTTCTGCCTAAAAATTGGCATAAATCAACGTGTCATTTTAAAAGGCTTTGTTTCCTAATGTAAAAGAAAACAAAACCATACAAATGAGTCAGTCATTTGAAGAGCAAGGTCAGACAATACTTACTGGAATACATTTTCCTTTCCATCCAGTCTTGTCTCAGGCCATATGAATAAATCTCATTGCTCCCTACAGCTCCCTGAGGAGGGTAAGAGGAGAGGGAGGTGCTGACCTCTTTTCCCTGGGATCCAGTGATAGAATACTGGAAATAGTTCAGAGCTGCACCAGGGGAGGTTCAGACTAGACATAAGGAAGCATTTCTGTACTGAGGGCATTGTCAAACACCAGAACAGGCTTTCTAGAGAGAAGATCGATGCTCCAAGTCTTATTAGAAAGTATTAGAAAGGAACTTGCACAGTGCCCTCAATAACATGCTTTTATGTGATCAGCACTGAACTGGTCAGGCAGCTGGACAAGACAGTCCTTGTAGGTCCCTTCCAACTGAAATATTCTATTCTATTCTATTCTATTCTATTCTATTCTATTCTATTCTATTCTATTCTATTCTATTCTACTCTACTCTACTCTACTCTACTCTATTCTATTCTACTCTTTTCCATTCCATTCCATTCCATTCCATTCCATTCCATTCCATTCCATTCCATTCCATTCCATTCCATCCCATCCCATCCCATCCCATTCCACGCAATGCTATGCTATGCTATGCTATTCTGATTGGACTTTATCCACCCTGGCCCTTGGGATACTCCTCAAAAGCCCCCTTCTTGTTCTCTGAAGGAGGACTTTATTTATTTTCAAACCCAGATGCTATTGGAATACCTACAAAAGAGATAATATTCACAGAAATCTTTCAGGAAAGAAGTTACTGAGAATTTGTTCAATACCTTTTATCTGCACTTATTATTTGCTTCCTTTTTCTCTTTCCCCATGGCTACACCACACTGGCAGAAATCAGAAGTTGACACGTGCAAATACACAACTGGATACCTACCTGCAAAGTCTATTGCAAAACAAAATTGCCTCCTGCATGTAAAAAATCCTGATAGACGTGTACCCTTCAGGTACATTGTGGACAATTCTGCTGAGCAGCTACATCCAGTCAGAGTAGTGTGTTTGAGAGTCTCTGGACAGAAGTGGATAAGGATGTAGTGGCCATTAAATGTGCACAGTAACTCTGATGCTCCTAGGAAGGATCATACCTACTGCTCCTGTGTATACCATCTCTATATCTGTGAACCCACACTGACAGAAGAGAGACAAATGTGTGTTTCAAATATTTTGCCCTTCTAGGATATTCATGAGTGGCTGCATATATTTAATTGTCCAGCTTTTTCTTTTAGATAGTAATTAATGAGTACATATTCCTCTGTAACATAGAATCAGCTATATTAATAGAGTCTCTGAAAAAGCATGTTTCAGCAGAAGAATCACACTTAGCGTGCAGGTTTACTTTTTGCTCTGTTGTACTTGTGAGAGGCAAGGGAAGTCAAGAGTGTAGTCAAAGCTTATTTGTATTATTGTGAGAATTACTTTATCATGCAAGTTTTTAATAACATGGGGGCAGTCTTATCCCTAAGATATCATAGCTTCTGTAAGAGAAAAATCAAAAATTTTCTTTTAAAATCAGCTAGACTGAGTGCTAGTAGTTCTCTGTAATAGTGAATGCAGTAAAAGAACTAAGCATGCCAGGAAAAAGCTTGTATTCAAAGTATTCTCTGCAGCACATGAACAAAGATCTGGGAGTCTGAGAAATTTGTTATCCAGACTTTACTTACTTTAAGGCACCCACTTTCTTGCAAACTTTGCTTCACAGTGGCTCTTCAAAGCCACTTATTTTTCATATGTCCATTTACTCCTTGCATGTGTTGAAGGAAGAAAAAAAGGGAAAAGGGAAAAGGGAAGGATTCAAGTTCTTCAAAGAAAAGGAAATTACTCAATTGGACAGTTTTTAGTGGAAAAGTCACCAGAAACTGTAAAGGACTCTCTATCAAGAGATTTGTTCAGATGTGGCAAAGTGTTTCTACAATGTGCCTGACCCAATTATGTTGGGATTTTATACTTGCTTGAGAATGAATGACTGAATAAGAGCTGTGGAGACTCAGCATGCAGAGAAATTTGGTACAAAGATGTAGCTTTGTGAAGTGAGGAAGGGTGTGGAACTGGGAAGGAGGGACAAGGACACCTTTCCTCTTAAACCATCGCTTTCTCTGTAGATCCCTACCATATGAAGAATCACCACATCCCTCATAGCTACAGGATCTGGAGACCTCTCCCATCATGAGGACAAGAACAAAAAGCATTGCACTGGCAAGAAGGCAACCATCACCCCCAAGTTAGCATGTATATTAGCAGAGCAAGTGAAGATCACAGCTTTAGTACCTAGAGTGACAGAAAATCCATGACAACACATTGGATAAGTTTCTGTTTAGAAAGGAAACTCAGAAAAGTGCAAAGTGAGAACTGTAGGCAAAGAGGGGTGTTGAAAAAACTGGTATTTAGTGAACTGCGACTTGAAGTTTTGCCTTATTTCATGGGACATTATGAAAGCTAAGGTAGACCAGCTTGAGGGACATTGCATGGCAGGATAAAGGAAGTCCACTAATAAAAGAACTATAAATACATTTTTTAGGCCAAAAAAGGAAGAAAACTTGCTTTGATTTTGTAAAAATGAGACCCAGTTATGCACATATTTAGTCAGAAGAAACTCAAAAAGTTTGTAGTTATTGATGTTATTAATAATAAAAGAGGCTGGGTCCAGTCCAAATCTTGGGACTAGAAAAGCAGTACATGCTGTGAATTGTGATGCCCTAGTTAAGGAATTAGGTGCAAAATGTTGAGCACAGGGATGTTATGATGCATCTATTGCTTCACAAGTGTACTGAAGAACAATGGTCACATTACCTGTCAATTACTGAGCCAAAGCTATTCACGTAAAGTTCAATGAGTCCTTTGATAATACCAATGAGTTGTATGTGTGAAGGGATGCTGGGTCATTAAAATGGAGAAAAGAACTTGCTTGAGAATTGGTTTCATAGGAATGAGGAAAAAGACCGCAGAAATAGCTGGAAGAAAGAGGGACATCTTAGAAATGGCTAGATAAGTTGTAGCTGTGGAGACCAGGCACTCCAGGTCTTTGAGGGAATGGGAGGAGGAAACTGCTGGGACAAGCAGGGTAAGGAAGAAGAAAAAGAAAATCCTAGGTCAGAAAGAGAACTTACTTGTAGTCTCCCTAGATATTGAGATGGAAGAACTCTGTCAGAATACAACATCAAGAAGCAGAAATAGGGTTTCCTAAGCTTGAGAGAAGAAAAACTGTAAAGTCTGATCAAGAGAGATCCTGGCCAGAAATGGAAAGGCTTTGAAATGGCTATGAAACTCAGTATTTTGAAAAGGACCTAATGAATCTGGCCATAGGGTACGTCCGTAAGCAGAACAGGATAGATCTTCCCCATCCTTTTCTAACATTAACTGTGTTACACTCCTGAGAAATTAGCAAGTACAGTTTTCCACTGTAAGCAGAGAAATTAAATGACTTCCCAAGACAGTGTCTGACAATAGAGCAGGGACTCAGGAACTGCAGGATCTGTGTCCTGTGATCAGTTGAACTAATTATTTGCTTTCTCAGGCAATTATTGTAGAGGGGAAAAGGAATAAAATCTCTAATAATTTTGTTAAATTTTGTTCCAAAATCTGTATCTGCTTAAAAAAAAAAAAAAAAAAAAAAAAAAAAAAAAGATTAAATGCAATAGGAGAAGGCACAGATGGAAATACAGGAGGAAAAGAGATCAATATTTGGCATCCTCAATTCTATAGATTTTGTATCAAGCAATATGATTTTGAAATAGAACTGAGAGCAACTTTTTTTCTTGTCTGGTCAGCACCCAAGACTCAATTCTTTGTACACATCAGTAATAATGTAATGAGCATCCCACAGTACATAAAGACAGCCAGAACATCTTTCAGTAGAGGTGAATGCCAATCTTTTACTCCAGAGAAGCATGTTCTTACATTTAAAACTACTACTTCTCTAGTTCATTTGAAAACAGAGGTGCCTTTGTGGCTCCTAAATTACTGTGGGACAGATGGACTCAGGCATCTTGTCAGGAGCTTAATGGCTGAATAGAAAAAGTTAAGCAAAGAGCTAGGATCTAGCGTTAATATGTTCAGAAGATTCAAATAGCTTGTAAAAGAGAGGGGGGGAAAAATTGTCTTCTAAACATCCTATATACATCACTGTCATCAACCTTTCCAGACTCCTTTAACAGATAGTTATAAACCAAAAATAACCCTAAAAAAATAGAGATAGCAGATGAATACATGTAAGTGTTAATTGTGATGACAATAACTTTTTCTTAACCCTCAATAATACTGCTGCTTAAAAAACATGTTGAAATTTTCAAATTTTGACTAATTTAGGAAAGCATGGGGGTTGGAGTTTTTTTCTGAGAAAAAAACTACCCTGGTTCCTTTAAGGAGTCTGAAAGGGAAATCATTATATAAAGGGTATTTATGGCACACTAGAAACTCCAGTTTTAACCAAAACTCAAAATAACAGAAGCAGAAGTGGAAGAACCTTCTATTCCATTTACCAAAGGAATGGAGTGTACCCGAGGGAAGGCTGGAGCTGGATGTACATGCCCTCTCCTGTTCCACTCCCTGCAGTCCTGCCATGCTATCCCACATCACCCTCACTGCGTTCCTCTGACATAAAAAAAATACCATGTCTGGACACTGCAGAGAGCCTGGGGAATAAATACACTGCACTAATCCTTCTCCAAACAGTCATTGATTCAACATTTACACAAAAACACTGACTGATTTAAAAGCAATCGGCGCTTTTAAGAAATATTCCTGCAATACACAGCTGTGCACAGCTGCTCTCGGAAGGACAAATTGAAGGAGAATTGCTTTGCCCCAGAGTCAGTCTGTACACACCAATGGTATATCTCATAGCATACAAAACACAAGGGTTACGATATAGCTGTAGAAAAGGTGCCCACGCATAATCAATGAGCCCCCAGGAATGAAGACTGCACAAGGGAAACATCACAATAAAACCAGGGTGGCATCAGGAATTTTTTCCTCAAGATACTGAATTGTAGAGATCCGTTAAGTGAAGTTAGGGCTGTGTTTCTGTACCTATGTTTGCAATAGTCCCAGGGAAATAAAAACCAAATGTCTTCAAGCAATCTGTAATTGTCCATGTAAGAGCCATTTTCCAGGTCTGAGCCCTCTAAGAAGCTGACAGAAAAAAACCCACAGAACACAAATCCTACAAAATCCCTATAAGAATGAGAAAAAGCTTTATTTTGGAGGACACAAAGAAACACTGAAAATTTTTAGGGTGATATACTTGTTTCTGGTTTACTATATTATTATAGAATATATTCATAGAATGGAATATATTATATAAAATACATTTACTTTACTAGCATATAATGTATTTTGTCCTAAAAAGCACAACTGGTGCCAGTCTTACCATAGCATAGATAGTCTACACCAAAGTATAAATATTTTGTCATCATGTTGTGGTCTGTAAGATGAGAACCCCATCTCTTGTTTGCCTGCCTTAGTGCCACTGTGTGCATACAGAGGAATCCCCAGAAACTGCAACCAGAGACTGCAATTAGCTTCATTAGCAATTGGAGGGAAGGGGCACAGAGGTCCTTTTGTGTATTCAGCGCAACGAGGCTAAGCCAGACACAATTTGGTGCAAGCTCTTTCAGTACTGCTTGCTAAATTCCCCCTACACAAAAGATTAATTCCTGAAATTGGAGAATGGCCGGACTCCTGCTTTAGGGAGTGACCTGAGTGACAAGCAAAGTGGCTGCTGAAGGTGACATTGCCTTGAAAGTGAATGAGTCTTGCCCTCTAATAGCAGAGAAAAACCATGATATACTGCTTATTTTGCTTGCCCAACACCAGGGAGTATTTGATGTTATCAGCTTCCCAGAGACAACGCCAGGCATTTTATTGGCCTCAGCTCTCAAAAAAGATGAAAACACATCCCACTTCTGCACAGTGTCCCAAATCACCACCTAAGCTCAGCATCTTTGAGTGGCTCCGTCTCTTCGCAACAGGAAACATGGTAAGAAGTATTATCAACAGGAAAGAGGATCACAAGCTTTAAAGCATGATTAAACAGGATAACAATTCCTCAAAGATACTAGATTGCATGAATATTCATCAGTGATTACACCCAGTGTAAACTCATATTCACATAAATTATAATGAAAAGGCAGCTAGCCAGTGACTGTCTACTTTTTCTTGAGATAGAAAATCAACCATCTTTACATAACAGAAATTGAGAGATGAGCAAGAGCAAAGAAAAATTAGGAAAAAATGCAGGAAACACTTGCAAGATAAAGGTGGAATACACATGGCAGTCCTGGCAGATCTGCTGGGAATGACCAAGTTTTCAAAACTGAACCAAGCCATGACAACAATGACCAACACAAGGTCATTATTTTTAAAAACTACTCCCTCAACAGTAATTTTCAATGAGATGGTTTATAGAATTCATTTTCCTATGTGCTTTCTGTACTACTACACCCCCAAAAATACTATGTCTCCTTTCAGCTATCTCTCCATACTTCCCTGATATTTCCACAGTTCATTAAACACTGTTGCAACACAAAATCTTATTTGTGGTTCTTTAATTGTCATGCAACTCCAATTTTATCTATTATCCTCCTGAATATAACTTTTATTTTATTTTCAGATATTCTAGGGTTCTAAAGTGGAGGGAAAGAAAAGCAAGTGATTAATGACTCCCACAAGCTCATATTACTTAGGCATAATTTAGACTCAGCATCGGAGTCATGAACCCCAGGCTTCTATTCTTGGTTCAAGTAGTTGCTTGTTCTGACTTCAGGGAAGCAAAATCTACCATTCTCTGTCTTTGAAACAGATATTTCCTTTATCCCTTTATTTATCCCTGGAGGTCTGAAAGGTCTTACCATTCAGCATCAAACTTTGTTAAACAATTGTTCATGCTCTACTTTGACTCCCAAAGCAGTCAACAAACTAGCAATGAGTAGAGCTGGTTTAGCTCCAGAACTGGAAAGGGGGACTGGACATGAGCTCAGGGCTACAGGAGATGTATGGGTGTGACTGTGGAGCCACACACAGTTGTGTGCTGGTGTAAACAGATGTTTAGCACACACTTTAAGACAGGATAAGAAAGTAGAGGTAGAGTGACTGAGTTCATCCTAAGCATTTATTGAATAGACTGTATAGAGTGGAAAGAACATTCATCATCTTGGTTATCTTTCACATTTCACTGTTCAGTGCTTGAATTGTATTCTTCCTATAAATTTTCACTATAGTTCCCTTTTGGTGTCATAGAAACGGTTTTACATTTGCTGATATATTTCAAGGAATGGTATCAAAGTGCACAGCAAATTCAAGTGAAAAGGGCACAAGAGTTCTGACTTGTAAATTTTTATGTTCTACTGGTCTGGAGAAATGAATTGTCTATAATCATATTTGAAGTGCAATCCATTGGGCTATTGTTATTGCAGACACTGTGAATTTTACATGGACAAAATACTGTGTCAATACAGTCCCACTCAGAAACAAAGAGAACTCATGTAGAAATTAAAATCTATATAGGAATGAATATTGTAATGGCAACACTACTCATTTACATTGCTCCACTGAGATCCATTGCAAATTCCTACAATCAGCTTACTGTAGCTCATGCCAATAGGTGCTGAGTATGTTGAGACCATTACATGTGCAGTTTTCTGTTTAGAAGTAAAACTAGTTTCCATCTGTAGCAAATGTACAGCTATAATACCTATATTGATTGATTTTGTTTATCTCTTCTAATTCAAATGTACTGCCTGATTTTTTAAGCTTGCCATAGCTGCTGGAAGAGGGACCATTTCAATGGACAGAGATGGTATCACCACATAATTACATTAAAACATCCTTTTACTACCTCACAGCATTTGTTGATTTTATGTCACTGCTGCTCAGTTATCATGCAGAGATGTTGCACTGTGATGGATAAACTGCAAAGTAATGCCAGGACATCATTATTGCAGCCTCAACGTTTCACTAAACTAATTTCATTCAGTAGTGCCTCTATTTTTTCTTATCAGATAGCAGAAAGGATTTCTTTGTCCCTCTCTTGGTGTGGGAGGGGGTGTCTCCAGGAAATCTGCTCCATTCCCTGATCATTCTCCCTAACAATTGTAATTTATCAGAGAGGCATAAATTTGCAAGCACCACCGGGGGCATGATGTTATGCCTGTTCTCTCTCTCTCTTTCTGAATTCAGATACAAAGGGAGATGCAAGCAGATCTGGGTAGGCTGAGAAAGATATAAATGAGAGGATGAACCCCTCTCTATATAAGAGTCACAGGCAACACTGGGATCTTACCAAATTCTGTAGGACCTCTATGCACAAATACAAATGCCTTTACAACCTCGGGCACGTTCATTCAAGCACGCTGAAATCTGTCTAGACAAATTCAAGGCACATTCACTAGGAGGAAGAGGACAAGAAGCAAGTGGCCTGCCCTACACACTGTTGGGTCTCAAGTGGCCTTGTGGCTGAGCAGCCATTGCCCATCTTCCCCTGCTATATCAGTGCTGAACTCACTTGTGAAGAACTGATATTTTCAAAGGAATATATTCACCATAGTGGGTCAAGCCATTCGTTTAAACTCAAGGCACTGCTGAAATTTTTATGAGCTTCCAAGGACTTTACCAAGAGATAAAGTGAATCCAGTCCACCTCTTGTAACAGTCTCCTTACATCCCTATTTTCTGTACTTTTATGTGAGCAGTGCACTGTTATTGTATGTGAATATCAGCAACAAATTGCACTGATTTGCAGTGCCAGTAAGTTCATAGAAAATGAATATGGACCTTTAATCTTCACTACATCTTACATCTCACATCTCAAATGTAAAACTGGGATTTCTAAGAAGATGTATTAATTGCTGTAATATGAATTGTCAAATATATAAATATTTGACACTTATCTCTAATATTTGTATTTTTATAAATTGATACAAATATATATGCATTTAATATTTGACATATAAATGAATATTTTCCTTGTGATGAATGTTATTTAGACCAAAAAGAACAAAACTGCTGGAAATGGTCTCAGAACAAGGTGTTGCAATCTGAAATCCCAATAGCTACCACTGCTCCAAAAAGGTAGTGAAAGGTAAAAAGCATAAGAAAGAGGTAAGTATGCTTTAAAAGACAAAAGTCTAGCCTAAACCAAAAATTTGGCAGCAGCTTTAAACCACCAGATTTTCAGTCCATTGGCTTAAAGGCTACCTTTGCAAATGGTCTCTTAGTGAATTAGTCTCAAACAGCCAATCTAAAGGAATTAACTAAGGAAAGAGGCAAAACTATCCGACTTCTCTGACACCAAAAGAACAAAGACCCAACTGAGCAGACACACAGGGACTTTGACTTCCACAGCTACCCCTCTTCTGGAGTCAAAGATTCCCAAATCCTCTCAAGATGGAATACTTGCAGCTTGCATCCTAGCGAAGAAAACATCAAACTGTATTTTTTTTCAAGGTGGTACAGTCTCAAAAGTCAGTGATGAATACAATACAGAAACAGCCAAACAGTGCCAAAACTGTGACCACAGAAGTAGAAAACAGGATGAAAACAGTGTCATGTCTGTCCTTCCCAGCGAAACACTGCAGATATGGATGGTTTGGAACAAAGTGATGACCTCTAGACAGCAGCAAGTGAAGATGAATGAAGAAGCAGCTAATTGGAGTACAAATACTTACATTAAGAAGACATCACAATGAGACTGAACAAGAGGAACACCAGTATCCTGACCAAGAGATATACTGGGAGACAATAAGCAGGAATATGTCAATAGAGGGCAGAATTAGAGGACCACTGCAAGAGAGAATGCAAAGAGGGTTTTTTTCACTCTCAGTATATATAAAAACTCACCCCAAAAAGATATCAGCTCACCAAATTGTGATATCAGCAATGTAGTAGATTGCAAAATATTGATGAGGCATGAAGGCACCAAAATTCCGGATCATCTAAATAAATTCTTTTAGAACCTGAATATCATTCAACACGCAGGAATCTGAGCTGCAAATGAAATTACAGAGCTGTTGAAGCTGGCAATGGAACTGAGAAGCATTGCTCTCTCTTGCAACAGGTTTTCTTTCAGCAGTTCTGCTAAAACATGATGCTACAGGTGTAGATGCAGGTGATGGAAATACAGCTGGAACTGGCAGTAAGGGATACACAGCTGTTACACGAGTAGGTACCCATGTGAGAAAGACCTGTATGACACCAATCTGAAGTCCTAAGGGTTAAAATCAGGGACTACAAGAATAACAACTTCTCTGTTATAAGTTTCGGAGCTGTGGTGTATGACAAGGATTGATATGTCATTAAAAAGGCTGTTAAGCACTCCCTCAGAAAGCTCTGCTATGTAGGACTGATACAATCTGATACAAACAAGGCAGGTTTAATGAAAACAGTCAACAGCAAAACCTGGGGTATCCCTGAACTTCAGGCTCAACTGCCCTAAACAGAGACAAGTGCCTTAAACAAAGGGGAGAACTTTTAACAGAATTTTTTAACAAAACTCTCAAGGAAAATATATATAAGAAAGCACATATATAGGAAAGCAAAACAGAACCTATGGAGGTGATATCCATATTGGTTGTTCTGAAGACATTAGCTATGTCCTAAAAGAGAAACAAATGAAAGATTGACATCAGCTCTCTGGTCTGGGAAAATGTGCAAGTTCTTCTTGAATGCTAAACCAAGCCCAGTCTGTCACATTATTCTTTTCAAAGAAACAAGCTAAAACAAAGGGAAACAGAAGATGATGAAAGCTTTTGATAAGGTTTTCATTGTGCCTTTTGATTCCACTTCATCACTGGCAATTTTAACACATTTCCTTAAGTGCAGGTGTAAAATCAAATTTAGCTCCAAATTACTACATAGCCAGCATCACTTTCATTGAACATGAGTCACAGCATGCCTTGAACAGGCTATTATTCTAAGATTAAAAACAGAATCAGCAGTCTTAATTCTTTGTTGCCTTACATCAGGTGTAATTATTTATACCAGGATAGAGGGAAGGCCAAGTGGCTTTATAGTCACCATTAATGTTTAACATCCCCTCAATGCTTCATAGGGAAACACCTATGAAAGGTAAGGTGCAGCAGAAAATTAGCTCCTACAGCTTCATATTTGCCAAAGTCGTTTGACTCTTGTCAGAAAAAGCATAAATTTCACCCACTAGCAGACTGCACTAGTACCTAATTGTTGAGGAGGCAGCCAGACCTTCATGTATATCTTTTTCCCTGTCTGTCTGTTCCCCATGGGAAAAAGAGAGAATGACACACACCTATAAATTTAAGCCCAAATAAAAATATTAATGTCTGTCTGTTCACTTACTTTAATAGCTGAGATTGAGTCTGAGGGCACAGGTGTAAGACTGACAGATGTTTCCTCCAATTCCATCCTTGCCCTTCTCCACCCTTAATACATGTACATGCATCCAGGGCCTGATCTTCCTTGAGAAGTCCTGACATCATAACAGGGCCATTTAACCACAGCCCCAGACCTAACATGAGCAAAAAGTCTGAAATGCAGTTCTCAAATGCCCCTGGCCTGACTGTTTCATTGGCTTGGGGATAAGCAATTTATCTCTCCAGGCAAGGCTGTCAAAGTGTCTCATGAGCAGGGTTCTGTTTAATGTTCTCACTCACCAGCAGCCCCTTGGTGGCCTGACATTAAATTAGGAAACAGCAGGAACAGGACTGGAAAGTTGTCCAGTCTGCAATCAATGCCCAGCATTTAAGACTGAAAGGAGCCAACTCCTGTGTTTGTGCAGCCAGGACTAGTAGAGCCCTGGGGAGGAGAAAAAGAGGAATATGAAACCTTGCAGGCAGAAAAACTGCATGGACATCCTCATCCTGGTCATTGGAAGGGATAGGAAACTGAGGAACAGGTGCAAATGGTTTGCAAGGTAGCTGGGCCTTTTCCATCACCATGTTAAAAGGTAACAAATTAGCAAAATTCCATTTTGAAAAATCCATCTCTATGTCTTGAGTTTCCTTTTCAGCATCTCCTCATTAAGTAATGAGACAGATGGACAGCAAATCCTCTGAGTAAATTGTCTCTGCTGGCACTCACACAAGTTGGGCATGCGGCTTAAACAGCGACACCCTTCCCCAGCTTCTCCCCCAGCAACGCTGCAGCTTCTGTGCTGCTCATCCAACATATTAAACAATGCTCTTAAGCAATATTATGATACAGAGTCTGCATTCCACCATCTCCAGTGTCATCTCTGTACTGTAAAAAAACTCATCTCTAGAAGTAAATTCATATTACTTCAACCTGTCTGTATCCATGTTTATGAAAACCATTAATTTCAGTCATTCACCTTCTTTTTTTTACAAAAAGCAGTACAATCCCAGCAAAAGAGAGAAAAAGAGACAGCATAAAAGACCAGGAAAGCAGAAAAGTGAAAAAAATATGTATTTGAAAATAGAGAATTGTCCTATGAAATCATGACTTTGCCATTAGGCTGATTTCTAACTCAAAGTGCAAGGCCTTTGGACCCTCATTATGAACATATGATCGCACTGGACAATTCACAGTCATAGTTTGCTTTACAGACTTTTCTATTGTAATTCCATAAACTTCAAAACCTTCTTCACCGTTCATTTAACCATAAGGATTGTTCAACTTTTTCTAAACAAAAATAAATTAAATAATCAAATCCATTAAAGGAATTCAATTTTGCTGTTTGATAGCTGTGGGCACACAAGCTTGACCATCTGGTAATCCAAGTGTGAAAAGCAACCTAAATCCCCCTCTGTCTTCTCCAAGGCTCAGACATGCCCTATCAGTCAGCTGAAGGCTTTCCAGATACACAGAGCTCAGTAACACATCCACAGGTCATACAACAGCAAGCCCCAAATCCTGCCCCAGAGAGGTAAGCACACACTTGGTTCAAGATGTTTTGTTCTGTCTGTCAACCAGAGAAAAACCTCTTTAGCTGAAAGATAATGGTTCATGTGCTGCCACAGAAGGATACACAGCAGATTATTTTGGAAAAATGAAGTATTCTAGGAGAGAAAAAAAAATTAGATACTTGTGTGTTGCACACCACTCCCACACTCTACATTTTTAAAAGGAAAATAATTCTCTAGAGAGTGTTTCAGCCTTCCATAAAGACAGATATTCATGGGAAAAGGCACATATTCCTGACACTTTGTTCATGGCTTCACATTTGGAGAGGGAATGCACACTCTATCTAAGATTCAGAGCCATTCTCTCACCTCTCACCTTACCCCTCCACTGAAGGTAATGTCTGACTTCCAGAAAAATCACCAATATCTTCCACAATTTTTTAATCTTGTGTACTCTGTTCATATATCCTTTTACCCCAGTGATGCCAGATGAAGACTTTCTTGCCAATCCCAGTAACATCAGGGCTTGCATTTTCTCCTGAACATGACTACTTGGTTATCTGTTGGGAGGCAGTGTCCCAAGGCTGTAGAAAACTTGGAGAAATCAATGACTTCTCTGAAGTTAAATCCCACACCCAGAGTCACTGCGGATGGCCTTGCTGTGAGCTCCCTGCAACATATGTGCCCAAGATTAGACAAGATGAGCAAAGACAGGACAAACAAAGTTTACTTGTCTAATCTATGACCTTTGACTGTGACAGCAGTGGTAATAATAAAATGCCCACAGCCACACTTCTGAAGATTAAAAAAAAAAAAATTAAAAATAATGATTTTAATTAACCCCTCATTAGTGGGGAAGGAAGAAAACTTTCCCTGCATGATTGATGAACACTATTCCTCTTTTCATGACTACTGCTTGCTGGGATAGGTACAAAGGGAAACAATAAGCCAGCAGAAAAGCTGTCCCCAGGTTTTGGCTGCAGTTGTTTGAATGACTGGAGGCAAATCTCTGGGAAGTTTTAATCCTGTGTCACCAGCTTCAGTGTAGGTGGAAGAAAGGAGAACTTTGGCATGTATGCAGTTTAAAGAGTGGGAGCATGCTGTGGATACCCACTTGATGACTTCAAGGCAGAAGAAATACCCTTTGGATTTGTGAAATCCATGCTGTGAACCCAGCAGCAGAACCCAACTTTCATAATGCAAAAGAAACCTGCAAAGCAAAAGACTTCTATAAGAAAAAATTCTATACAAGACCAGCCTAACTGGGTGATGTCATTAATAAGGCTGATACCACTGCACTTGCTTGCTTCCATTTCATTCAACAGATCTTGTGTCTGTGGAAGAAAACCAAAGAGCTATTTTTACCATAGAAATGATCTCTGATAATGATGTTTTTTCATTTATTTGTGTGAGGGTGGTGTTCAGATGTGATGACAGAAATCCAGTCTCTACCTTTCCTTATGTGCTGATGTAGAATGAATTATTTTTATAGTGGCTAGAATGGAGCTTTGTTTTAGATTTGTGCTGAATACAGGGCTAATAATACAGAGATGTTTTTGTAATTGCTGAGCAGGGCTTGCACAGAGCCAAGGCCTTCTGTGCTTTTTGTTCTGCTACGCTGGGGAGCAAATTGGGTGTGCAGGGGAGACTGAGAGGAGACACAGCCAGGACAGGTGACCCCAACTGACCAAAGACACCGTAAGACATCATGTTCAGTACATAAAGTGGGAAGAAGAAGCAGGAAGGGGGGACATTTGGAGTGGATGTTTTGTCTTCCCAAGCTAATGTCATGCCTGATGGGGCCCTGCTCTCCTGGAGGTGGCAGAGCACCTGCCTGCCCATGGGAAGGTGAATTAATTCCTTGTTTTGCTTTGCTTCCATGTGCAGCTTTTGCTTTCCCTAATAAACTTCTTTATCTCAATCCATAAGTTTTCCAGCCTTTACCCTTCCATTTCTCTCTCTGATCCTGCTGGTGGGGAATGAGCAAGCATCTGTGTGGTGCTTGGTTCCCAGCTGGGGTGAAACCACACCACCCTAAAACAAGTTTTGTGACCCACAAATGCTATGTGAAAATCACATAGATAAAATTGTATTTCATTTCTGGAATACTTTTCTCTGGGAAAAAACAATCAACAACGCAAAGAAACCAACAAACCAAAACCAGATCAAACAAATTCACTAGGTTCAATTTACAAGTAGGATGCTGTCTTTCCTAACTCCACTACACAGGCTGCAGAGTTTTACTGAGACCCAAAACAGGAAAACCAAGGCTAATTTTCTGTAAATATTTGGATGAAAACTGCAGCCATATAAGAACTGTTTCAAGAAGAGTGCAACTGTGTGTGCAGCAGGGCGCTCAGGCAGTGATGCCAGCTGGACTGTCCCTCCATGATACACACCATCAGAGGGTTACACCTTCCCTTTTGTTCTAGAAGCTTGTTGCTGTGCCTTTTCTAATTTCTTTTTTTCCCTCAGTACACCAAGAGACTCATCTCCAAAGCCATCACAGGTCCTGAATGTAGGTAATATTTCCAGTCAAGATAAAATTACCCTAGTGGCTCAGCTCCCATGCAGCTCCTACACACACACACACTACAATAAAACCAGCCACCATGGAGTCCAAATGTCTTCCACCTTTTTCTACTGTAGAGCTGTATGGGCTTTGTGTGACAAAATTTTTGCGGTGGAAGGCTGTGGGGATGGCTTCTATGAGAAGCTGCCAGAAGCTTCTCCCATGTCCAAGAGAGCCAGTGCTAGCCAGCTCCAAGATGGATCCATAGCAAAGGTGGCAGAGCCTCTGGGATAATATATTGAAGAAGGAGAAAAAACAGCAACTGCAAGCAAGAAATAATAGTGACAACATGGAAGAGGAACACTCTGCAGACATCAAGGTCAGTGCAGAAGGAGGGGCAGAAGGTGCTCCAGGTGCCAGACCTGAAATTCCCTGCAGCTTCTGGTGCAGCCCATGGTGAGGGAGCTGTGCCCCTGCAGCCCATGGAAGGACCACAGGGATGCAGAGATCCACCTGCAGCCCCTGGAGGATCCCATGCCAGAGCAGGGGGATGCCCAAAGCAGGCTGTGAACCTGGGGAAGCCCACACTGGACAAGGCTCCTGGCAGGACCTGTGGCCCAGTGGAGAGAAGAGCCCAAGCTGGAGCAGTCTGTTCCTGAAGGACTGCACCCTGTGAAAGAGACCCACACTTAGAGCACTACATGAAGAAGAGCAGCCCATGGGAAGTGACCACAGTGGAGAAGTTTGTTGAGGACTGTCTCCTGTGAGAGGGACCCCACACTGCAGGAGGGGAAGAGTGTGAAGAATCTTTTCCCTGAGGAGGAAGGAGCAGCAGAGATGACGTGTGATGAACTGAACACAGCTCCCACTCATCACCCCTCCGCCCTGCTGGGTGAGAGAGGGTAGAGAAATCAAGAGAGAAATTGAGCCCAGGAAGGAGGAAAGGGTGGGAAGGAGATGTTTCAGGTTTTGATTTTATTTCCCTCTCATTATTGTACTCTGCTATCTTTGGTAATAAATTAAACTGATTTTCCCAAGTCAAGTCTATTTTGCCCATGTCAGTAACTGGTGAGACATCTCTCTCTGCCCTTATCTCAACCAAAGATCTCTGCATCATGTGCACTCTACCCTGTCCAGCTGACAAGGGGAAGGGATAGAGTGGCTTGGTGGGCACCTGGTGTCCATCCATGGTCCACCCACAAGAACTTCTTCAATAAGTATTTCTCTGCTAATTATAAATCGTGTGCATCTGTTCTGAGGTTTGCATTTTAGTGTATTTCTGTAGAACTGGTTCTGAAACCAAATTAAGGTTGCTGAAGTACAATATTTGCATTCACATGTATCTTAATACAGGAGGAATCCCAAAAATCTTATTAACGACAAGCTATTAGGAGTTACATTACCTAAGATACCTAAAATGCTGATTTTCATTAAAGCTAGAATGACCTTAGCTGAAAGATCAAGGTTATTAGAGCATATGTTTGGGTTTTCTTTCCAGAAAGTTGAGTATTTAAATGTACTAAAGCATAATATTAAGGTAATAATAGTAACATAGTGATTAGAATATTAACAGTAATAGCAGCATTTGCAGTACAACAGGAACCAAAGCTATTTACAGAGCCTTAAAATCTCACATCCAGAGACAGCACAAATGAGGGAAGAAGACTAACTCTTAGCTGGGAATTCAACTGCCAGTTACCCTGTTTCACAATCTCATTTTGGAGGACAAAGTGCTTGAAAAAGCATTAGCTATCCTTACTGAGGTTGTCTTTGTAGAAAGATACCATCTCCTGTTCCCCTTTGCACGATGTAATATGCTAAATCACTTGCAAAACAAAACAACACAGGAGTACAAAAGACACAGAGAAGCGTTTGCACAAACCTGAACCTGGACATTTTTCATCAGCAGGTCCTAATAAGCAAAGCACATTTCAGATTTCATTCATAGTATCAGCAAAACGCTACAGGCAGAAGAAAAAAAGCATATACCCTGTAACTTTTCTTCCCCATGGATACTGTTTTAAAAAATTCTTTTTCAGACACCATTTACGAGCTTCCTCTTTGCCACATGGTGCATAGTGTAAACTGATGCTCCATCTTTTCACAAGAACATAAACAAACAAATACAAAAGGAGTAAACAGCAGCTGCAGGCACCCATAGAATAGTTCACTGAAGTGTGATGCCTACATCCCATTTAAGGGCCTTAACTGTGGGAGTTCACAAACTCCTCTTACTGATAGGCAGAGAGGGAGAACCTCTTTGTGACAGGTCTGTTTGAAGAGGGAAACACTCTGTTTACTCTGAGATTTTAGAACAAAAAATTAGTTCAATCTCCCTTTAGAGAAGCACAAGTTAAAAAAGAAACCCAGTGCTATCTATTCTCTGGTGTGGAAGGGACCTGACTGATTTTCTAGTTCCAATCCCTCTTCCATGGGCAGGGATGCCACTCATTAGACCAAGTTGCTCAGAGCCCCATCCAGCCTGGCCTTGAACACTTACAGGGATGGGGCAGCCACAGCTTTTCTGGGCAGCCTGTTCCAGGGCCCACCCCCTCTCCACCACTCTTAAACTGAATAATTTCTTCCAATGTTTAATCTAAACCTATTCTCTTTCAGTTTGAAGCCTTTCCCCCTTGTCCTTTTACTACATGTCTTGTCACAGCCCCTTAAGGTACTCTGACGTCCCCCCAAAGTCTTCTCCAAGCTGAATAACTCCAGCTCTCTCAGCCTGTCTCCATGGGAGAGCTGCTCCAGCCCTCTGACCACCTTTGTGGACTCCTCTGGACACACTCTAACATGTTCATGTTCTTCTTATATTCAGGGCTCCAAAGCTGGGGGCAGCACTACAGGCGAGGTCTCAAAAAAGCAGAGACCTGCTGGCCACACTGCTTTGGATGCAGCCCAGGACATGCTTGTGTGAAATATAAGGACTGCATAAAATACAAGGATATGAATAGGGCGAGAAGAATATTTTTTCATCAATACAGTTACTCTCACTGAGCTGCTGAGTAAAAAAAATGCTGCCATTGCTAGCATTGCTGGAAGTTTTAAAGTTTAAAACCATTCTGAAAGAAATGTAGTGAAAAAGATCATCGGAGAGTTAAGATAGTAAGCTACAGATTGAATCAGCTTTAATGCAGAAATACAGACAACTCTATGTATTATTGTTGAGTAGTCCTAAACTCATTAAGATAGGTACTTCAATGCACCTGGAAACTTCTTACTTAACACACCAGTACTGCATGTAAAAGATTCCCTTCTTTTATTCTCCATATTCTCTGGGTGGTACTGTTCAGACAAAAACCTCTTTTTTCCCTGTTTACAGTCTCTCATAAGGAAAATCAGAGCTTGAAAGGGCTGTAAAAGAAAACCAAACCTAATATCTGCTGCAAGGTCTGGGACATAGAAGCAATTAGTTGAATGGAGCTGCCTTTCAGCCTACCCTACAGCCACCAATTTAAACAATAGACTATTTAAAATGTTGCTTACCTTATAAATGTAGTGTAATTACTCATTCTAAGGAAGATTCAATCTGGCATAAATACTAGGTGCACAAGCAAAACCATGTATGAATTGTGCAATTAATATTATTCATCATTCCTAATCCTGTTACGTGCTATTGATGGTTATCACCATCGATTTACTTATCTAGCTAAAACATCTTGTATGAATTATGATGCAAACCTTTAAAAGTAGCTTCAAAATTTAATACAAGCTGAAACGGGGAGGAAATCACTGAGGTATTTTTATTTTTAAGAAGGAAGAAACTGTGGTCTTGAAAAGGTCAAAAATAGTATTATGAGAAGTGGCTGCAAAAAGGCTGTCATGTGGTATCACCATATTATTTATTCAGTGACTCCAGAGCAGATGTCATTTTCATTTGCAAAGGAGAAAATCACTTTCTGTCCCTAGGTCAGGCTTCTGAGACTCAACCTCATCAATAAATGTCCTCCTGGCTGCTTCAGGTCTTCAGTGCAACACCAGAGCAAATCCCTCAACCTTCCCTTTATGCCTCAGCCATACCCAGGTCCCATTCTTACTTTCAGTGGGAATTTAACATGGGAAACAATTCTGTTGCTGATGTGCAGGATGGGGCGGAGATGTCCCCGCGCTGACATTGAGCCGTGTTGGTTCAGTAGGTTAACGGGAGCAGGGAGCAGTGGGAAATGGATTTGCACCACTGAAGTGAGCAGCTGTGATTCAGAACCTATCAAAGCAACAGCTTGCTTGGGTTAGAAGTTATCACTCCCACTGAGCCAACTTTGTTTATAAATCCTCACTGCTCCTGTTTTCTGGATTAGAAATGCGGAATTACACACACTCTCCATAACAATTAGGCATGTTTGCATGGATAACCATCATGAATAAACCATGAAATCACTCACATTTGGAAGAGAAAGAACTTGAACAAATCCCTTCTGCTGAGAAGACTCTGAATACAGCATGTAGCTATGTTCATTTGTCCTGTTTGTATTATGGTCACATGTGAAATTAATTATGTGAACCACTACATGTCTATAGCTGATGATATAATAATTACAATGCAAATAAAAAAATGTAAAAAGGAAAGCATGTTATAGTAATACTCACGGCTTAAATTAGTAATTTGTTCTATCTAATAGAGCAGGCAAAATTGTATGAAACAGAATTAATGAAAAGTACTGCAAATTACATATTAAAAGGACTTGTGCCAGTTTTATAGCAGGTATAGAGTAGGAACTGAAACCCAAGAGCAGCAAGGCAATAGAGCAGATTACATTTATATTGCTGTCTTCTTGGTCCTAGGCTACTCAAAGTGCTAGAATGAGCCTGGTGTATTTAATAGCCACAGACTTGATGGGATACAGTGGCCACCCAGTGCTCTTCTACAAAGGCTTTTTGAAAGAGAAACTTCTTAAAGCTGGGGGGAAAAAATAGCCTTGAGGGCTCTGTAGCATCTGTGGCATTTTTATGTGGTATGAAATAGAGCAAGGGTAAAGATTTCCCCCAAGTAATCACTGAAAGATGATCTAATCCTACAGTAAATTATTGTTAATGTTTTTAGAGCATTTCTTTCCTCACCTACAGGAACAGTGCATCTTGAATTCTCTGTGAAGAGCTTATTTTAATTTCATGAACACTTCTTCATAAAATTATAATGACCTAGGATTCAGACTTGAGGAACAACTGGCATTCTTCCCATGGATTAAAAACTAAGCTCTTAATTGTTAGGGGTACCCAATCTTATTTCTACTGGTGTTAATCGATCAAATGGGTTAGCAGAGATCTTTATCTCTCTGAACAGACAACTACTATCCACATTTTCTAGAGCTGATCTGTATAGTCCATTCATGATAACAGGTTGAGGCCTTGCACTCCATCCAGATTGTTTCTTCTTCTTCCAGACAAACAATGAACATTTTCCACTGCTGTCATTTCTTGCAGCGAGTGCATTATCCATTTTCACAGCCCATCTCCACCATCTGGGTGGATAGATTCTGCTTCCAAATAAAAGTCTCCAACTGAAAAGGCTCACAGCTGTTGTCAGTATTTACCACTTGGGTTTCATTTTGACACGACATATTTTTTTCTGTTTTGCTACCACTCGAATGGTGTTTCTGCTGATAAAAGGTGATAGAAAGTGTCCTGGGAGTTGATCACTACAGGAAAAAAAGTAGTAATTGCTGTTGGGCTATGTAAGGACACAGACCTTGCTGACAGAACAAGGTCCAGGAAAGGTAATGTAAGACCTACAAAAACGTGTAACTCCCCTGTGAAGGATTTCTGTTTTCTCTTATTCTCAAAACTGCCTGACTGGTCCTAACATTCTTTTTTGTGGATAGAAATGTTACATAAATTACAGCTACTACCCTCTATGTTAGTTTAACACCATAGGCAATTCATTTGAAGATTACAAGGGTCGTAATAGTGCTCCTCCTTCTTTGGAGAGACATTTTCTGAATGTAGAAGATTAAGTCAAAGTAACCTTAGTGACTTCATGAGGGGGCAGCAAGTGAGTTGAAATATCAGCAGAGGTGTTATGGGCCCCAGTTCAACATTTTGGCCTCTTCTGAAGTGTGCACGGGAGGATGAGCATGACCAATGCCACACTCAGAGAGTTTTAAAAGTTTCTACTGACATGCAATATTCTGGCAAACCTTTGGAAGATTTGGGACCGTGAGGTAAGTTTTACAACTTTTGTTGGTTTTTTTACATGGAATGTCAAACCATTTAATCCCCAAACCTGTTGCTATTTTTGCAGAGCATTTTTTTGCACTTTCATGGTTTAAATGCTTTCAATTTACTATATCACCCATGAAAATTTCAAAGCCACTGTAAGTCCATGTGTGGGAGAGGGCTTTTTTACCTTAAGTCATTACTTGGAACTGTAGGATGAAAGAAAGTAGATTTGTCTAGTTGTTTTTTTTTTTTCTCCTCCATATTTGATGTTGACTTTTAACATCTTCCACGTGATTTATTTATCTTATTGTATTCTAAAATGCTGTGTGACTGCTGTGATCAGTGGTCAAACCAGTACTGGGCAAAGTAACCAAACCTCTGTCCACCAGCCTTGGAGAGTGAAGGAAAAGACTTTACTCAGGTAACTGTAACTGAGCTATTAATTCTGAACTCAGTTTATTACTGCCCTCACAGAGAGTGTGAGAGAAGCATGGTTCCTTGAAACCTCAGCAAGAAAAGGTTCCACATCCAGAGGAGACTAATGTAGGTCTCCCTGTCTTATATTTAAGTTTCCAGAAAAATTCACAATAGAAGACCAGGCGTGAAAATGTGTACTAAAGCCGTGTGCAATGTTCTGCCTTCAGACCATACTTGCTGCTATCTCACAATTTAACACCACTTGAAAACATGTAAGGGAACAAGTATTGCACTATAGCCTGAGCCAAATCTGACTGTCAGCAACAAGGAAACATGAAATGATTTCTCAGCATCACTCAGATTGTAACTCTTTCAATAATCATAACAAGAACTGTTTTTTCCTAAGGCAAATTCTGCTTTTGCAGGTAAAAACATGCCTTTCTCTGGATGTCTTTATTTTAATGCACTTGCAGTTAGTTCTTCACAGACATTTAATGAATATTCGATGCACCTTTGGCCTGCCTGTACTCTGAAGTAATTTACACCACCAATTACATATAATTCACTTTTTTTTTTGTACTCCTGCTGTTAGTGTATTTTTCTTGGAATCATAGAATCATTAAGGTTGGAAGAGATGTCAAACATCATCGAGTCCAAGCATTATCCCAGAACTGCCAGGTCCACCAATAAATCATGTCTCTAAGCACCATGTCCACGTGTTTCTTGAACATTTCCAGGGACAGTGACTCCACCACTTCCCTGGGCAGCCTGTTCCAATGCCTGGCCATGCTTTCAGTGAAGAAATTTTTCTTATTATCCAATCTAATGGTTGGGAATGTGTTTTCAATGAGTTCTGGTTATGGTAGGTAAGTAAATCTTAGAAGATTTAATAAATATCTCTGCCAGATATTTAAACAGGAGAAACAGGAAGATAAACTTCAGGCAAATATACCAGGGATTGTAAATTCCCTCAGAGAAATGAAGATGAGAGAGACTCTGTTCCTTGAGTCCAAACCTTCAATTCATAAGTCCTTTCTTAAGTGAGAAAATTTCAGCACTGTGTTTATAAGTTTTTTTTTTTCTTCCTAATTATTATTAATACATGAAATATAAAACTGCCATGAATCATCTTACTCATTGGCTTATGTCTGGCAGAGAAAAGTAAGAAGTGTGAAATTGTAACAACAGAATAACTTATCTAATTTCTACTTTTGAACTTGTACATTTGTCACTTATTCATTTTTTCCCCTTTTAAAATCCTTCCAAGCTCTCAGCACCATGATGTTTTTGACATTGGATTCCAGTGATACTTTCAGTCATACATCCTTTCTTCAGACTTAGGAGAGTGTCCTTCACCTTCCCTAAAAGCCTCTTTGGTGGAACGTGTAGGAAAATCTTGAGACAGGCAGAAAATTTACCTTCTTCACAATGTTTAACAGTGTGGCCTCTTAAATCATGCATTCTCTAAAGGAAACAGCCTCAATCTTTAAAATCTCTCATCCTGAAAGCCTTTTTGCCTCTACTCACTAGTGACCTTCACAGAAACAAAAACCTGATGAATTTCAACAGAGGTGCAATAGGTTTGTTGTTGCTCTAGGCTGATAACATTTTAGACCTAACAAGTAATTACAGAAAGAGGGAAAATACCACTTTTTATTTGTTTTTAATCTAAACAGGAATTGTTATAATCTGGTAAAGAAAGGAGGAGAACTAAGTAATGGGGTTTTTTCTCCTTGGAAGAAGGAATTAAACAGTGCAAAATAAAGTCTTCCCTGATGAACAAGAAGAGTTGAACAACAAAGTAGATTAGCTATTTGAGGGGAGAAATCGCTGAACAAAGGGAAGATTCTGTGGAAAACACAGGACAGTGGTTTCCAGATGATGAGGTATTTGAGTAAAAAAGATTTAGGCTGGGAGTGAGCTGCAAAAGGCAAAGGGAAAGAAGAGAGTGACACAACTGTCTGGAATGAACAAGCAGAATAGTGGCCCCTAAGACTGACTGGAAGAGAAGGATGGGGACAGATACAGCGAGGACACGACTATAGTGGTGGGAAATCACATCACAATTTGTGTAGGATCAAAATCAGGCCCTATAATTTTCTGTGCCTCTCTGCTATCCTTTGCTTCTAAACAAAATGTGCTTCTGTATCATTGACATAGCATTGTTCTGATATTGCATTGCCTTTAACTCACTATGCAAAGGCAGATTCTCAGAGGGTATAATAGTGAACTTCTGAAAGGCACAGAAAGGAAAAGAAGGAGGCAAAAAGGGAAGAAGGTCTGGAAGATTTCGAACAGCAAGGCTAGCAATTTTTTTTTGAGTTGTGTCTCAAGATACCCACAAAAAGATGTGCACTGCAAGGGAAACAGACAGCATTTCAATGAGAAAATATCACTTCAGGGATCAGAGACACAAGAACCATGTTGAAAAGTAGTGATACATAGATAAGTTTGATGCAAAGCCAAAAACTAACATCAAATGTCAGCCGTGGAGAGATTGTAAGTGTGTGAAGAGACAGAACCATGGCAGATGCAATTTAGGCATAATAAAACTGAAATGAGTAAGACCAGAATAAACTAGGAAAACCCAGAAGTGATTCACTGCTGTTGACAGTTAGCAAGGAGACAGAAGAGATACTTTTGCTGGGCATTTGGGGGTAATGGGAGGTGTTGAGGGGGTATTCTGCCCAGTCAGCTGTGAGATCAGTGACAAAAGGCTTTGTCCACTGAGGGTTAGTCTGTGTACTCATTCAGTTGGAAAAACCATTACTTTCTCTTTTCTTCTCCTCCCACACATTCTTTATTGGCTGCACATTGCTTCAATCTGTGTAATACTCAGAGCTTTCCTTTCTAAGTCCTTCATATGCAGTCTTGTTGGGAGCAAGCTGCTCCCATTGACACATCTCACCTCCCCAGCTGCTGTGGCAGTACCTTCAGTCCTTGTTTTCCACCCTTTGAATTGCTCTTCCTTTCACCCGCCCTTAGTCCCCCTCCTTAGTCCCTAAATTTTGCTTAGCACCTAAATCCTGTGCTAGGGATTCAACTGAGTTTAGCAGGTGATAACAGTAAAAGCTCATCTTTTAGACAGCCATTGTTTCCTCCCAAGATGAATGTGCCAAGCTTATCAGCTGTGATTGACAAGTGCTCCTGCCAGCTCAGCTGGCAAAAGAGCAGGAAAAAATAATGGAGGAGACTGAGAAGATCCTGAAGAAACTATGAATGTCCTTTGGAAAAGGTATTCAGGAACACCTTACACATTGGAGAAGATGCCCAGAAATGAATGATCACCATGGGATAGCCCTATGACTTCTCTTCCTGATTGATCATTGGAGAAAGTTTCTAATTTTTATTTATTTCTCTTTTTTTTCCCATTTTTCATTAGAGTTGATGTATTCCAACAACTATGGATTTAAAAAAAAAAAAAAAGCGCTTTTTGGATACTTTTTAAATCATCCTGTGTGAAACTATATCCCGATGGGAGACAATCCACACATTCATGATTTATTAGCCTGTCAAGAAATCTTTAAAACATTTTTCTGTATTAAATATACACCTTGCCTTGAAAACAGAAGACAGCAAACACTCTCCCTTGCCTTAATTCTGTTAAAAGCAATTACATAGCAACAAGCTACAGGTTACAATTAAATCCAAGATCATAATTAGGCTGAGAGGTATTACATTTTTAGTGTGAAAAAGAATAAATGAATATTCACTTAACTGTTCAAACTTTTGTGGAATTTGACTTCTTTAGAAAATCACATCAACATTTAAATCTACCAGGGAAATTCTCAGGATCAAGTCACCTGTTTTGGTCAGACAGCTAAGAGTGATTAGATCTTCACAGATTCCCTGGCAACTAGCTTCTAACTTTTAAAAACTTGGTAATTATCCTAAACAGTCTCTGGCACTTAAATTCCTTGCTAATTTACCATGTATTATAGAGACATAGCAAACTTACTGTGCATGTACTGTATAAATATTATTATGCTTGTTATTTCTCAGTAAATATTCCCCTAAGATGCATTAGGGACTCTGTTACTAACACTGACATTTTTTGGTGAATCCCTGGCAGCAGTTCAGGTTTTTCAGAGCCACACCTACACTTCTAGGCTCGTGTTCAGTCTTCTTCTTCCTATCCAAGTGTACCCCTGAGATGATCCCACTATTTTGGGTCTTTTTTGAGGTTTATGATTCAGTCAACTGTTCAGCTGGACAACCGTGTGTGTAATCTCAGGTGAGCTGAACTGGTTTGTTATAGAATAGCTTGGATTGGAAGACTCCTTCAAGGAGCACCTGATTCCAAACCCCCTGCCATGGGCAGGGACACCTTCCACCAGACCAGGTTGCTCAGTGTCCTGTCCAAACTTTCTTGAACACTTCCCAGAATGGGGCATCCACAGCTTATCTGAACAACCTGTGCCAGTAACTCATTACCCTATGAGTGAGGAATTTCTTCCTAACATCTGATCTAAATCTCTCCTGTTTGAATTTAAAACTATTCCTCCTTGTTCTCATTTATCTAGATTTACTGTCTGATAGGGATGAAGATTAAGTTAAGACTGTGCCTCAATTGAAAAAACTTAATATGAGTTCTTTCTCCCTCTCTTTCCCTCTCTTTTTTTCATGTCCTTGCAGCACCTGCCTACACTGTAAAAGCTGCACAGAGCTCAGAAAAGAACCAGAACTAAGTTTGCAGCCCTTAATTTGTTCTCTCATAATTTTAAAGTAATTAAAATAAAATACAACAATTGAACACCATTTAAGTAATGGGCCGATCTACCAGCTGGGCAAGAGAGAAATATGCTGAAAACAGCTCAGTACAATTGCTCACTGCTTATTTTTTGTATATTAATTAAGTCATTTAGAAGCAAGAACCAAGACAAAAACAAAGGAAAACAAATTGGATGATCCCACAGTCCCACAAGCTCTTGCTCTTGCCTTGTCTCCAGGGCATCTTGGCTGACCCTTCACAACAGCTTGTTTTTCCTCCCCACATTTTTATGTATTCCTTCTGTTATATGCAAAAGAAAAGGAGTGAAAAAGATCCCTGACCAGCATTAAAAATCCCATCTTTCCTGCTTGGAAGGACAGGATTAATTTTACCAGATGGAAATGTCTGTAAGAGAGAGACCTACATCTCAGCTAGTCACCTAAGCTTTTTCTGGCAAATGGAGAGAAAGTGGCACTTTCAGGACACAATTAATCTCATCCCCATGTAGATATTTAAACTAGGTCATATGAATCATGCCTCGGAAGAGACAATTCCTCTCTACTGACACTAAAGGGAGCCTGAAATCACTAGATATAGATGTTTACATCTGTATGTCTGAAGTTAAGTGAGCTGGATGCCAACTGAGCTCTTCAGACGGATTTCTTGGCTTAGAGGCAAAATCCCTTAAACCCATTTTTTGGTTACACATGTGGCTAGAAACAAGCATGTGGCCTTTGTGTCACTGTTTTCAATGGCCCAAGCACTAGAAGAGATAGATGAATGTATCATGTGATTCACTACAAAAGCAGGTTTTCATAAGAAATTAATAACATCTCCAGACCACATAGCACCGAGCGTATGAAAATCAGCACTCCCAACAGCTTCTCAGCAAGAATTCAGGTTCTTGACTTCACAGATCATCTAGTAAAAATGAAATCATCTTTCAAACTCTCAACATTTCTCTTTTCTAGAATTATGCAGTATGATTTACTTTCTAATAAAATCACTTTTCATATAATGTCCAGTCAGTCAGTTGCTAGCTATCATAATAATCTAAGGATAATAGAGAGACCAAAGGGCATTGTGGACCCAGAAGGACTTTTGCTGCTTCTCAGCCATACAATTCATTATATATATATATATATACATATATATATATATATACACACACACATAGATTCTTCAGCAATACAAGAAACTATCTCTTCCATATCAGCTTTATTTCACTCACAATTTATTCACTTTTCCATTTTAACCAAGAGATCCCTGTTTTGTGAGAAGCTCGACCCTTCAAGACTTCCTGACTTTTTCTCAGTGCTTAACAAGAGATAGACTTCTAAATAGGAATTTAAAGAAGGACTATGTTTAAAGACATTAATTCCTAGGAATTTCTACTGTGCTAGTCCTGGCTAATTAGCCAGGCACTTAGCATGGAGCTGCTGATAAAATAGATAATAATTTCTGAAGAACAGAAATACAAACAATAATAAATCAATGGAAAACAGATACTGTCAAGGTAAATATCATCATATCTTTTTTCAGATGTGATTACAAATTTGACTGACAGTGGTAAAAATATTGTTATAATATGCTTAGACTTCTGTAAATCATTTAACCCAGCATTTCACAGCATTTTATTAATAAAAAAAATTAAAATGGCACCCATCTAATGGATTAAAAAGTATCTAATTGACAGGTTTTAGCATGTAACTAGAAATGGGAGAGTTGCTCACTTGTGTTTGGTGGGATCCTCAGGGACTGATCCTGGCCCTATGCTTTTCAAATGCTGATCATTCTGGGAGAAAATTCAGTCACTTACTACTGTCCAGCTTTAGCAATGACAGAAATGAGTTACTGTGGTCAATGGTACTGAAGACAGGCCAGTGATACAGGTCAATGTAATTTTTAACTCAGACAGCAGTAAAGTCCTAACTCTGGGAATAAAGCAACTCTTCCTCATGGGCACTTTCCAGAGAGGTCTGGTGTGAAGCAGATGGCAATCCTGCTGGCTGTGGGGCAGGACATGAACTCCCAGTGCAGCCACATGGCTAAAGGAGCCAGCAGAACCCTGGACACGCACATGGCAACTCCTGTGGGAGCCAGGACATTTATTACTTCTGCACAGGGCTGCAGCTGCCCCGAGCCCCCATGCGGCTGTGGCAGGCACGGCTCAGCATTCCTGCAGTGGGACCAGGGAGAGCTCAAAGACTGGCCATGAGACAGAGGAGAGCTCTATCATGCCTTGCAGTGAGAGATGCCAGGAGCTCAGCTATGTACTTAACCAAAGAGATGATTAGATGATGTCTTTACTGCAGCCCTGAGCTACTGACAGGGCACAGCCCTTTGCAGTGGGCTCCTCAGTCCAGCGGATTAATGGAATAATACATTTGTAAATGTGTGAGAGGTTCCGATCACCAGGAATTATTCAACAGAAACAGAATGTTTTTCTGAAAGGTAGGGCAGGTGTCAAGAGATGGATCCTTCTTCCAACAGCTCATGTTAGCTATACAGTCTGCTCTGACAAACTAGAGTAACTGTGATTGTTCTGCCCAACATGAAAGCTTGGCCACTTGATTTTGTTTGCAAATGAAAACTGAAGTTTTGAAAACCAATCTGAGCAGAATGAAGATCCTGTCCAAAATATCTGCAAATATGTGTGATATTTCTACAATATTTCTCATCATCTCTACTGCAACCCAGATAAAAATATTTTTCTGAACTTTACTTCTCCAGTTAATCTTCCTTTTCGAAAGTTTTCATGAACCCCTGTGCTATCAAAGGCAGGAAAGCCTTTCTAACTACTTCTATGCAGAGATTCCTGTTTGAAAATTGAGAAGTTTGCTTCTTTGGTGAGCATAAAAAAATTTGCTTTATAGGGTTCAGATTTTGGTTAACTTGTCTTTCCAGAAAAATTCTGGAAGCTTATCAGTTATCAGGAGAATTTATACTAGTTCAAACACTTACATCTGTCTGGAGTAACAAAGGGAAAAATCAGCCACTTCTTCCTCCTCATCTGACAAAACAGTGATGGCCATGCCTTTAATAGCATTTTTTCATTCTGTAAATTCTGTATTAGCCATTAATCTGTAGCTATCCCATTATTTTGACATGTGAACACAGATGGAATGCAGACTGCGCCGAATGTGTTCCAGCATTAATTTCTTTTGTGTGAGTCCATAAGAGAAAAAAAAAATATCAGTTCTCCTTTTGAAATCTTCTCTTGCATCTTTACTTGCAAAAGACACTTTCCGTGTCTCCAACTGTCTGTAAGGATATGACAGAAGAAAAGGAGCAGAGGCTTCCCCTTCTGGAGACAGATACAAGCATTCCATGCCTTCATCCCATACCAAAAGCATGGGACCAAAACATGCCAGCATGTCCAAAATGTACACGTACAGCCAGTAGCAGTATCATTAAGAGAGGACACCCATATGAATGCCACCCTGCAAAACACAACCTGCCACTCAACCACACACTCTATTCCAACTTAACACCAATAAATGGGGCAGGGAAAACAGATGAAGTTGGAAGTCAATGCAGGTAGAAGACAACCAGGAGAGATCTCTGGGCAGCCTTTAATGTGGCAAGCTTCTGTCAACTCCAGCCATCACTGATTAATGGTCTCCTGCACTTATCCCCATCTAGGGAACAGGAGCCACAGTTTCCCCCCCAAAAATAAAACAGCCCTTACTTTTGCCTGGAATCACTGCATTTTGTAGGCAGCATTGCATTAAGGATTGCTATTCTGATTTCTGTGCAATCTCATAAAAATCACACAAACGTTGGCATCTTAAGCATATAGAGCAAGCCTATCAGCAGTGATTTAATGGCAGAGGATTTAACTCTTCATCATTTTTATGCAAGCATAAAATTGTCACATATAGGCATGATATTATATTCTAGTTCCTTGCACATATTTAAAACCCAATAAATTTAAATACTTTTTCAGTCCTAGATCTTTTCTAATTCTCTTCTAACAAAAAGGCCAATTATATATCTCTGATAGGAACAGCTCATTAGATAATCTGTAATGAGTCCACATTAAAATGGGAGACACAAAATAGAACTGAAATATTTTTCTCAGTGTTATTATCTATCCAGAAATTTCTGAATGAAGAAATCAGTGTCTAGCTTCTTCTACACCTTCCAACCACTATTTTTATGACTAACTCTTCTAACTTTAGATGAGTGCCCCTTACCCCCACAGTAAAATATTCATATTTGCTTGGAGTTCATAAAGAATTCTTAGTGGTGGATTTAATTCCTCACACTGTGCTTGTCATTTTAGCATCTCTGTACCTATTCACACATTTGTAATGGCCTTTAAGGGAATATTATTTTAGTCTATGGGTTAAATATAGTCCCAGTCTTATCATATCTAGAAAACCAGTGCTGCTGCTGTGTTATTAATCTAGTCTAATTACCTTTTTCATTCATAACTTGTTATGGGCATGTACTCTAAATCAGCACTTGAAGCTGAGAGGAGTGGTGAAGTATATACTTAGGTATTACAAATGCTTTTAAATCTTCCCAAGTTTGATTTTAAAAGTGGAAAAATCAATCTCTAAGATTCAAAAAATTTACTTCTTACTCAAGACAGAACTACTGTCTGAACAGTATGAGACTGGATTCAGATTTCCCAATGAATTCCTATTAATGTCATTGGTGTGACTGCAAAAACTGGGCCATAAATGAGGACTTTACCTTTCTATGAATCATAAGAACAGGTACTACTGCAAGCTACCAAAATAAAGAAATGCTGTGCTGTTAATGTCATAATTTTGAGACCTTTCTCTGTAGAAGTTGGTTCAAGAAGTCACTAACTCCTTTTTTTGCAATGAGTTATGACTTCCCTAAAATTCCATCCTTATCTAGAAAAAGGATGACAATACAAACAGCTCAGCTGGCTGTAGCTCTTGAGGCTAGATCCTACAGGTGTTCCACAAATCCCTTAGAAAGTTCAAGGTCTTGCTTGTTTTACAGCCTAGGCAAGTATTTTACATGCAGATGAAAAGATATGTTACAGAAATGCAACTACATATTCAGAACCTATATAGTGTTACCCTTTTCCTTATCCTCAATCTTCTCAGGGTGGAATTTCCACACCAGCTTTGTTTGCTTTCTAGTACTAAACCACATTTTGCATTGGTAGCAGAGGAACTGTACTTTGACCTGCCACTTGTAGTTATGTCTCTGCAGTTGTGAGTAAAGTAAGCCAGACTGTCAGACATAATCAGACCTACAAAAAGGAGTAAACTCAAATAAAAGATGCTCATGAGTCAATTCTTAATTACATTAGGAAAAGTGAGAAACCAATCTTTCCTGCTTACTCCTTTTAAAATGCTACATCAAAGCCATTCCTGTGGCTTTTGAACTGTTCCTCACTTCATCGAGAAGTGCTAGATGATGGTGCATGATTGAACATTTAAAGGAGGAAAATATGCATAAGAAACCGAGGATCATGTTGGGAAGCCTGTGAGAGCTTGAAATCCTTTTTCACTTCATCCCCTCTTTGCAAAGAATACCACAAGAGTATAGCAGGATATATTTTGGCAATACAGACCCAAGATCCATAAGCTCTTTTCTTTGGGAAGACCAAAACAACTCTGGTACAAGTGGCAAAATATGGGATATATACAACTTAATTTTATTATTATATCGTTAATATAGACTGGTAGAGAAGAGGAATTACAGCTGTGTGCAAAATTGTAGACAGAATTCAGAAGTTTAGTCGTCATTTACGACGTTTTATAGCTTTGGGCACTGAAACATTTTGTTACTTGTTATTATGATTCTTCTGCCTTTTCTCTTAATCCTTAATTTAGGCTGCAATTGGAAGCTTCTAGGTTAAAATAATTATTTATATTTTTGCAATGCATGTGGAAAAAGAGGATGAACACAGAAAGGGAAATGTGATTAAAGGATTTCAGTTCCCAACACCCTCCACATGCCTGTGCTCCATTATTACCCTCTCCATCATCTGAGATCCTCAAAAAGTGACAACACATAAGTCAACATTTCAGTCATAAATCACATCACAGTAACTGTTTGACACAGGCATCATCTTTTAGCTGCATAGTTTTAGATAACATAGGTACCCCACAGTTAGCAGCCATAAGCAAAAGAAAGCTCTTAGTTAACCCAGTGTTCAGGTAGCAGCTCAGTTCTGTGAGGTGTCAGGTGTACCCACTAACATGAAGACAGCCTTAAACTCCTGCTGAAGTAACTCTGAACCTCCTGGGAAGCCTTTGGCACTTCAAAGAGTCTGGATCTGAATTCACAGCACTCTTTACATGAAGCTCACGACCCCAAAGCCAGCGCGGACTGCTGCTGAGAAGGAGATGTTTCAAGGTGAGAGAGCCCAACACTCACATCTAGTTCTGTGCTAAAATACAAATGGAAGACTTCAGCTCTGCTATCCAAAGTCCCAGAAGCACCAGCTGTGTCTCCAGCAAGACCCTCAAACTGCCAGCCAAAAATAGCAGCCCAGATTCACAGAAAAATCTGTCAGAGCAACACACAGAGTTCATCAAGGCCAGGGGAAGGCAAAACTCCTACAAACTTTTAAGAAAAGCCAGACACAATCCATAAAAGTTTTAAAGCTTAGGTCAGACTTTGGAGCCTAAATATGTCGTGTTAACCATAGTTTTACAGGAAATATTGCTAATACTGAGGGAGTTTAAAATACTTGCCTAAACCAAGAACAGAAAGTTTTAATGGCAACCTCTAAAAATCTCTTGCATATGAATAAAGTATCTTCAATACACAGTGGACACAATTAAAACAACAAACACTTGACAACAGGCAGCTCCCTGCTATAGTTAGCCCAAGATTTACTCATGCTGAAAATGCAACAGTACAACTACTGCATACAGCAGGAGTTCACTTTTTCAGGCACACTGAACATTTCCACAAGAACTGATTTTGGAGGCACCACTTTTAGATTTTAATTCCCTGACTTCTCTGCTCATTTTTTGGTTTCTTCCACTAAGATACAAAGTTGTGCATACATGAGAGAGCAAGGAAGAGATCCAAAATGTTGAATTCTGTATGTGGTAAACAGACAATAGTAAGCAATAGGAGTTTTTTGTTGTTTTGTTTTTGGATTTTTTTTGGTGGGTTTTTTTGGTTTTGGTGGTTTTTGGGGGTTTTTTAAGTAATTAAAAATGTAGGTCCAGAGAAACTCTGATGGACAGACATTTTGCTCTTAACTTCTCAGACATCTTTTTGTCTATTTCACCCAGTGCTCAGGGAGGAAGAAATAAGCATCCACATAGGCAGGTACATGTTCAAAGTCAGGACTGTTCTTCAGTCAGCTGTAAAAACAGGCTTTGATTAAGAAGGCATGGAGTAGACCTCTCTTTCTTTTGATAGGTCTGCACATGCCAACCAAGTTCACATGGCAGTCTCATACAGACTGGCAATCAAGAAGTGAGAGTCCTACCTTGAACTCGAAAAATCTGCTTTCTCTAAAGCCATAACGTACAGCTGCCATCAGAAACAGACCCAATTGCTCTCCTTTTTCATTTTCCAGGCCAAGCAATTCTATTTCCTGTACAGCCTGTACTTATAGTTTTATTCTATCTTATGACTTAAAGACTAAAGTATTTGAGCACCACTAGGATTTTTCCACCCATAACGGGGGAAAATGCAAAATGCAAAACAGATGTTTTATAATGTATTTAATTTATTTTGGCCACCCCTAGAGCTGTGGCTTATGTTAGTGCCAACCAAGTTAAAAGCAACAGAGTTCTTCATAAACACTATATAACATATTGTACAATACCAGGCATAGGGAGCTCCTTTCAATGAACCCTTCCTATTCATAAAGCAAACTTCAATGTCAAAAAAAGAAAACAGGAATTACTGAAGGTGCAAGTGGTGCTGCTGTACTTGAGCAGTTCCTGGGGGGATTGGCAAAGTTTGTGCTGCTTTCTTACATTATTGTAGCCTAATGCAGAGCTTGGAAAGCAGATGATCAAAGCATACATTGAAAGTGGATGAGATTGCTGAAAGTAAAACATCTGGAGGTAACATCCTCAGAGCAATATCACATAAATAGAAGATACTGTATAATAAACAATTATTTCAGAAATACTCAACAGTTGAAGAAGTTCCAATAAAATAAAACTATCTTGTCCAAACAACTGTCAGACTTGTACTGATACAAACCTCTCACTTTTTTCTGTGTCTATGAATGGAAACAAAGACATTTCAAAAGTTAAACCCATGAGGCTTCTAACAGTTGCTGAGGTACTTATTGACAACGTATCTCATGGAAATTACAGTAAAAATACTAATTGAAATTTCTCCTGTACTTATTCTTATGTAAACTGAGAAATCATAACTCAACAACAACCTCATTTTTACAGAAGATCTTCAGTACAGTACTGCAAGCTGAAGGACAAAATGAGCAACAAAGAATGGTTGGTCTCAAAACATTTCTATATTGAACAATTTACTGCACAGATCACAGGGAATATAAAACTTAAAATTTACTAACATGACAAAAACATTATAGGAAAGCATAAGGAAAGTATAATCTATGTATTTGGGAAGACATAATGGCATTACATATTTTAACTTGTATTTTTTGGCTTGTTATCCGCAGATTTAAAGAATTCCTCCTTAGAAGTGGATCATAATTGTAAAAGTTAATTAGAAAATAATAAAATGTGCAAGCTTAGCAATTTATTACAGCAAACAACAGTACAGACTTTAAGCAAAAACACAGAAGCAGGCTCTTAGAATGTAAACTTCAAATGCAAAATACTTTTTTAATCAAATGACAACAAACACTCCAACCTAACAAATAAATATGAAGTTCATTATTATCAAACCAAGTGCAAATACAGAAAACTCACTTTAATTCAGAGTCATACTTAAAGCAGTTTGAAAGCAAAAAATCCTTTGGAATTACTTCTGCAGGTAAAACTGTTCTAACTATTATCTGTCATTTGCCAGTGCTTTCCTTCCCAGACAGACACACTCATTCGAACTTGAAAAAGCCGGAATGACAGAAGTGCCTCCCCAATACGTTAAGGCTAAGGACTGTAATTCATTTAAATTATGCAACTGGATTCCCACAGCTGGCCGACAGCTTGGCTGAGAGCTCAATTCAATGCCAGTGAACCTGTCTGCTAATATTGTCCTACTTGCAGAGAAGGTAATATATCCAGCAACTTATATTGAAGTTCTGCCTCTAATTAACAGAGAAAGCAAATGTTGACATTAGTGATAAATGCTGCTTAATAGTTACTGTGAGACCAGTGCAGCCAACTGGCATTTTCCTGTAGCATTTTGCAGTAACAATCCTTCCTTTATTTCTTAGGACATTGCTTATGATTTGTTTTTATGCATTTTGGTTCAAGTTAGAAACCAATCGGCACAAAACCCAACCCGGATAGCAGCAGCGAGACTCCCGGCTTTCAGACAAGTAATCAGCAAGGAAGCATGCAAGCAGCATCCCTGGGAGGATGCATGAGGGACCCGACTATAGGAATTCTTATCCTGTATAAAGCTATGTAGCCTTGCACAAACAGCCTTTGGCATCTTGTCTCTGGCCTACCTGGACAGTAGCAAAACATGTTTATCAGACCATACAAGCCCAGAAGCTGAACTGCAAGCAGTTAAAAACTGAAGGTCGCTAAATCGCAAAATTCAAACATGCTTCTATGCTTTAGCCACACAGACAGAGATAAAACAAAGCCTCCACAACCACCTGTAATAATATGCCTGTTCAGCCAGCAATTCCAAAGTAGTCAGCAACACAAGGTAGACATTTTCTGCAGCTGGTTTTACATTTACATTCCTGCCAAATTGTTGTCTCGTCCCCTCTTACCTTCACATTAGTCCGGAGTGCACAGTAACATGCAAAAAACATTGCAGTAAACAAGGAGCATATGGACCAGTATTCAGCGTCTCTGCTCTGCACAAACGGTACACACACGATCCCGAGCATGTGCTACTAAGGAGCATCCGTTCCCTCTGTCAGTTTGAAAATGCATTGATCTCTGTTTTTCTGACTACAAAAAGACATGTCTTGAAGGCACTGAGTGAAAGCTACATATCTCTCCAGTGACTATATATAGAAATATGCCCAGTAATTTCAATTAGCAGAGAATTCAGCATCTGAAACTTGGACTTCAGTTGCTTTTCCTTCCAGCATTTTAAATTCAGGGGGGGGAAAGGAGGGGGAACTCACCCGGGGGGAAAGGTGAGGAATTAAAACGTACGCAGTGAGTTACTTATATTTCCCCCTGGCTTTGATGTTTTCCTATTCAATATTTTACAAACGTTATACACAGAAAAATGAAGAAAGGTTTCTCTTCCAAGTCTCAAATTTATTGTAGATTCTGCACTGCTTCTGTTTGCTCCTGTTAAAGATGCAGCATCCCTTTTAACAAAGACAACGTCATCAATCATGACAGATTCAACATGTTCTACTTACAAATACAGTCTCTGATTAAGGACAATGGCTGGCTGCCTTATTAACGTTTCCTCAAATGCAAGTTCAGTTCCCTGTGCTAATCTATTTTTAAATAAAAAGTCCCACCTACTCCTTCCCTCTCATTTAATAAAAATGCAGTGGACTAGCTCTAAATATCCTGAACTGCATTGTGCTCTCAGCTCAGGCACGGGACATTGCTTTCAAACTGTTCTCTTGCTTGCTTTGGATTAGAAACACAAAACAAAATTAAAATGAAAGCAGAAAAATCCTGGAAGAAGTCTGTGCCCTCACATTTGTAACTACATATTCTGAATTCAAAATGCTTCCAGAACGAGGGAACTCAGAACCTAGCCAGAAGGCAAAGCTTTAATTCACAAGCACAAAAATAAAACCAAACCACTTCTCTCACTCCTGTCAACCGCTGGGATGCTGCGAATTAACTGATTGTTTACTGGGCTGCAGGGACACAAAGTCAAAGACTCAACTCTGTTTACAGCCCTGGAAACCACTGGTGTCAGTACTGAATTATGAAGTAATCTCCGGGAATAAAACCAGAAAAAAGGTTGGGGGTTTTTTGTGGATTTGTTTTTGTTTTTTTGTTTGTTTTTTTTTTTTTTTTCCCACTGCAGCAGATACTGTGGGAGGCAAAGAGTGAAAGAGGCTTTACTACCTCCTCTATCGGCACAGAGCAATTTGCGTAGGATAAGCATAACTTAATAGAAATATCTGCAGTGACTTTTAGATTTCTTTAAATGTTTTATGTAAACCCCCTTGGAAATCTTCACAAACACTGAAGTCCTAACCAAATCAGTGGGTATCTTTCTGTGTGCAATGGGGTGAACAAGCTCAAACAGAAGAGTGTGCATTTAAAGAAGAATGAGGGGGAGGGGAAAAGACAGCAAGGTTTTTTCCAACATCTTCCTAAAGACAAGCTCTCAGAAACTGTCGTCAACTCCAGGAGAACAGCTATTTTTAGCTTGTCATTGTTTGTGCCTTTTTTTAGGAACGAAAAAGGCAGTCGTGTTTAAAGCTAGATATTGCTCTGTAACGTAGCCCAAGACAGCTACTTAATTTGATCCCCAGCTCCATCTGTCATACAAATTAAGTAATTAGTAATCACAGCCTTCTTTGGCACAAACGATGATTTCCACAACAAAGAGATATACCCTGGTTTTCAATCTAATTCTGCAATTTTTTGTTAGTAATGAACTGGGATCTAGATGTCATAGTTCAAAAAGCTGGAGTATCCCAAACTTCTGGTGGTTCAGACTTTGGCTACAGCAATATTCATCAAATAAGCTGAAACATAGTAATGTGTTGCTCAGCAAAAGCACGGGAGGATTAATTGATACATTTTTTCATCACTTTCAAGTAATTAGTGAAAGGAATCATGATTTATTTTGCAGTACAGTACACTAAAATTAAGTATCTCAGTAACTGAAAAAAAAATCACAGATCTTGGGGAATTCTGATCCACAGAGAAATGCAATTCCAAAAGCAAAGGTGAAAAGATGCCCAGTCCTGAGAAGTGAGGCAAGGTTCAGGCAAGCATGTAGCTGCATATAAAAACCAAATTCAAGATTTCTTTTTGCCAAAGGAATGGCACAAGGTTTCAGTCAGCAAAGTTGTTGAAACAGCTTTTTTTTCCTCAATCCTAAAAAAGTTAATGGTTTTGGGTTTAGGCAAAGAAACCCAACACGTGGAAAATGTCACTAAAAGAAAGCAAGGCTGCATAACAATTCAATTTCTGAGTGATTACCTGGATATAAAACTTCAGACTCATTTAAGAAAACAGGAAGTACAGCAGTCCCAAAATCTTCACTCAGAAAAAACTCCCGTGACTCTTGAGCATCTAAGAGGAAAAATTATCTAGGGGATTACAGACTGACCCTCATAATACTGCAAGGGGAAAGAGATACCCTCACGCATATGGTAGTTCTCTCCTGTAATAACTGTGGGGCATGTGAGAATTTGCCAGACAATTGAGACCTCTGTAGCAGTCAACAAGGTATTACTTTGCTAGCAGACCAACCCAAAACATTTATCAGGGGCTACTTCAGGTAATCTACACAAGGACTTCCCTGCAGGGATTGTTCACCTCTGCCAAGACATTTCTTATCACAGCAGCTTAATTGTTCAAGAAAGCATTGTCATCAAGGACATAGAGTATTTTATGGTGACTTAACAGCTACTCAAAAGCATCATATATCGGTGATATTTACAGTTAAAGATACAGAGTCTTCAAAAATGAGTGGGGAAAAAGCTCTGCCCAAGTCATCCAGACATGCCAGAAACAGCAGGGACTCTTTAAACAGGTGACAGACAACAGGGAAAAACCCTAGAGACGAAAGAAGTTATTCCATTAAAAAAAAAAAAAAAAAAAAGGTTAAGAATAAAACCAGGAGAGAGACAGTAGTCCAAAGGAGCCATACTACAGACTCTCTTTAAAAAAACACACAACTGATGACCTGAATATTCTTAGATAAAAGAAACTGGAGCCACTACCTTGAGCTGTGAAATTCCATTGTTACTCTTTGCTCCTGTGCCTTCAGAAGGGCAGAAGGGAGCACTTAGAAGGAAACCCTGGTTGTCTGCAGAGGTTCAAAGAAAGCAGAGGGAACACGCTGCCTTGGAAGATTTTGATCTCAAGAGGGCCTGAGTCCAGTCTGCTACAGAGCAGTGAGGAGGGCACAGCCCTTTGCAGCATCCATCACTGCCCAGAAGAAAAGCACCAGGATCTAGCAGCAGCCATAGCAGTAACAGTTGTAGTAGCAGTAGTGGGAATGCCCTGTGGCTGTTGTGCCATGAAGCTGTGCTCAAGGACCCCCCCAGTGCCATAGCACTGCACTAGCACAACCACAGAATCACAGAATGGTTTGAGCTGGAAGGGATCCCAAAGATTATCTAGATCCAAACCCCTGCCAGGGCAGGGATGTCACTCACTAGACCAGGTTGCCCAGAACCCCATCTCACCTAGCCATGAACATTGCCAGGGATGGAGAATCCACCACTTCTCTAGGATAATACTGGATCCATACTGCAGAATAACATTTTTCATCCTCAGACACCTAAGCTTTTTCAAGTTTGAGTTGTTTGTTTTTTCCAGGCATGATGGAAAGGGTGGTTGTTGGGGAAGATGAAATGAGGAAACCTTACAAATATGACTGCTTGCCACCGTCCCCTAAGTTCCTACAGGTGGTATTTTAAAAGAGAGTACCAATAGAAACAACAGACTAAAAACACAGTAAAGAAACCAATGCTCTCCAGGATTTGTTTTATGACACTGCAATGTGCCCCACTTCACTTAAGCAGCACATTTTTGGGTAAATATTTGAAGTTGGTCTTAAAAAGACTCACTGCAATGACACAGATTTTGTGATCACCCTGTGATGATCTCAAAGAAAGCAAAGATTAGCTATGAGGAAAAAGAGAAATTACAGGGGGAAAGGTCTGAAGAAGAGGGTGTGTTGCTTTCTGAGTGGAAGGAGGGAGAAATGACACTTGTCCTCCAAAAGAGGGAAGAGTAGATGTCTGCAGGAAATTGGGCATAATGGTGGAGGTTTGCAAGGGTATTTGTAAGCCATGCAATGCTTATTAGTATCAACCCTGACAACCTGCGTCACTGACTTTGAGTAGCCAGGGGTGTAATTCTCCCTCTTTTCGCAGGAGGTACTGCCTTGTGCAGTCATGGCACTCTGGCTTACAGTCATGCTCCATCACTCTCTGTCTTTGCACACTCCAGTGATACAACCTATATAGCACCCTAGTCCTACATTGCCTAAATAACTCTGATTTCAGCACAGGAGCTTTATATTGAAATGATTTTACTCTTTCTCCCATTTCTAAGACTATAAACTGTCACAAAAAAATGTTATTTTCCACATCTGCAAGAAGTTCCTTACACTGATATCCACATTGAGGAGTGTGATATTGAAGGAATTGCTGACATTGACTGCAGGTCTGGGGTGCTGTAGGGCCTACAGTTTCCAGATGGCAAATATTGACTGGAAACTGTGGATTGAATCTATGGGACATCTGGAAACAACTGCAGAAAGAAGAATGAGGAACAAAGCCCCAGCTGAAAAGAAGTCTTTCTTAGGCTGTCCACTGCAACAAAGCCTAGTAAAACATAACAGACAGAGGAACTACATCAGCAGCTTGAGCTCAGAATATCTTAAAGTTTTCACAAAGAGAAAGAAAAAGGCTGAACAGATTATTTACGAACTGTCATCTCCAGTACTGTAAACAGCTCTCTGATATCCTGGCATTCTGATGCATAAGTTGCTGTGTCAAAAATTCTTACTCACTTCCAGTCCAGTAAACACCAAAGACCTTGCCCTGGGCTGATTTAACTTAAGCCACAGTTTTCCCTGAAAACTTTCTGTTCCCCTTTTCCTGCAGAATGTTCTCAATACATTTGTCTGATTCTTGAGCATTTAATACTTTTCCGCTGAAAGTCCTAGCTCTTTGCTTTCTCTCTTATGTGGTTGCATTGAGGAATGTTTTCATCACATATATAACAAAAACATATAATTTATTTAGAAAATAACTCCTTCTCAATATTAAAACTTATACATATTTCATAAACCAGGCTTTGCAGTTAGTATTTTGTAATTGCAGTCATAAAGCCATTCATAATAAACAAATTTAAAGAATAAATAAATAAAGGTCAAATGATAAATAAAAAATTAGTGAAGAATGGCCTCATCCTGTGAGTCTTTTCTATGACTGTGGATTTTTCAGGACAGGTTTCCTAAAACAAAATGATGAGGAACAAGGAACAGAGGTTCAGAAAGAAGGAATTGGATTAAGCTTCACCTTGAGTTACTCAAAGCCTCATTTTCCCACTCCTGTACCTGTAATCCATATATCAAGTTTATTTTACACCTCATCCTATACAACTGATTGAAATGACATGACTCCTTTAATGCCTCAGTTGAGACACCCAGGCTGCAAAGACTTTTTCGACTCTGAAGATCCCCAGTTGAGTTTCCTGATTTCAGTCACATTGATTAATAACTTGTCTTCCCAATATGTGTTTAATTTTGTGACTAAGAGAGAAAACCTGCCTTTCTCCTTGACCTCAATTCCCATGATAACTCCTCCAAAAAGGTATTTCAATTCAAGTCATATTAAAGCCCATGGAAACCCAGAACCCTAGGGGATTATCTAGGCAGTTTTTCTTGCTGCGGGAAGATTAACCACACACAGAGTGTTCTTGGCAAATGGTTGTCCAGCTACAAAGTCTCTCATGAACAGTATACAGCCTTTGCTTCAACTGGTCCTTTATTCTCAATATGGAAATCATAGAATCATAGAATTGCTAAGGTTGAAAAAGACCTCTTAAATAATCAAGTTCAGCCATCAATGTAGCACCACCACCATGTCCACCATTAACCATGTTCTTAGACTATCACATCCACATATATTTTGAACATTTTGAGGTATGGTGATTCCACTGCTTTCCTGGGCAGTCTGCTCCAATGCTTCAAAACCCTTTCAAGAGAAGAAATTCTGCCTGTTTTCCAAGCTAAACCTCCCATGGTACCACTTGAGGTGTTTTCCTTTAGTCCTACCACTTGTTACCAGGAAGAAGAGACTGATCCCACCATGCTACAACCTCCTTTCAAGTAGTTGTAGAGAGAAATAAGGTCCCTTCTCAGCCTCATTTCCTCCAGACTAAACACCACCAACTCAACAAAAGACAAAAAGCTTAAATTACTAGAAGCCTTTAAATTATTAGAAGCCTATGCTTGTTTTCTGCAAGAAAAAATAATTTATAGTGACTGTTTGAAAAACTTGGGGAAAAATGAAACCTGGGGAAAATGATGGCTATCTTGTCATGATTGCCAGCACTCCCCAATTATGAATTAACATTTTACTTTTATAATTTATGAACTATAATTTATGAACTAAGCTTATTCATTTAAGCATAAAATCCACATTTCCATGGTAACAGCATGAATGAAGAAGGAATGAACTTCTAAAGTTCAATTGCATTTATTACAGTACTTAAAAATAAACCTCCAGCAATTTCACCGAGGAAATTGCTGTAGTCTTTTTGTAAGAAAAAAAATAATTCAAATTAAATCTCTCACTGTAAACTTGTATAAGAAAAACTGGATTTTGAATTGTACTTGATAAAGACCCATGTGTGTCAAAACACTTAGTACTTTATTCTTTGTACTGTGAATTTAGTTGAGGAAATGATTTAAAGGGAACTTATTGTTGGGTTATGAAATATGATAAAAAATTTTGTAGCACTGGAAACAACCCAAATTTTCATGAAAATACATGTGTAGGGTTGTTGGTCTTGGTTTTTTTTTATGTAGACAATATTTTCATTAAACAAGCATAGTGTTTGAATTTACAATACAGAGTACATGGATGGATATTCACTGGCCATGATTTAAATATTCCTCTTCATTTCATTGATAACAGTTTTCAGCTTAATATATTAACAAACTTCAACCAGAAATCTTATCAGTGAGACAAACACCTTTTAAAAATATGTTTAAATTTAGTTGGTTCTTGAAAAGTAATTTCAAGCCTGCATAGCACTTGGAAGTAAAGGATGATTAATGAGGGAAACTATTTACAACGCAATTAGTGTATTTTCTATGTTTTACTGATTTCAAATGATGAATCAAGATGTTTCTAGAAGCCTTATGAGTCAAAAGCAAACTATTAGGCTCAGTAAAGAATAGATAGGTTAGCACAGGTCTAATTGCTCTAATAATGTGCTAAATCTAGCAATCTGTTTTTTCATTTAAAAAGACATAATATTCAAAATAAGTATATTATAAACATGAAGGAACAAAAAAACCGTTTTGAGCAACCTATCTCTGTGAAAACCAGTAAACTGGTGATGAATGTTACATCTGTGTCTCCATCGGAACCTGTGACTTCCTAACATTTAAGGACACTTGGCCAACCTAGATATTTTTCTTTTAGTACTATCCAAACTGTAAATACAATACTCTGAAGAATACTTTAAAAACATACTAGCAGTAACAATAAACTCATCAAAAACCCTTACCATGACTGACTGGGACTCTTCCTGTAGAGTTTTACCAATTATTTCATTCCTTACTTCAGCTCCTCTTTTACCCATGAGGTCAAAATATTTTCAGCTGTATTATTTTCAGCTGTATGTACAGACATTCATGGGAGTCAGTGAGATGAATCCCATGGTCCTGAGAAAACTGGCAGGTCTAGTTGATATGCCCCTCTGTATGATATTTAAAAAGTCACAGTAGTCAAAGTACCCAGTGACTAGAAAAAGGGAAACATCACACCAATTTTCAAAAATAATAAAAAAGAGGACCATAGGAACTACCAGCCAGTCAGCATCACCTCTGTACTTGGTACGATAATGGAAGAGTTCCTCCTGGGAGCTATGTCAAGGCATATGAAGGGCAGGAAGGTGGTTCCAGACAGCCAACACAGCTTCAGAACACGTATATGCACGAAACCCCTAAATTATCTGTTGGCCTTCTACAATGAAGTGATGGAGTGACTGTGCTGCTGAATAAGGGAAGAGAAACTGATATCATTTATCTTGACTTCAATAAGATCTTTGACAGGCTCCCACACACATCTTTGTCTCTAAATTAGAGAGATATGGATTTGATGGATGGGCTATTCATGGATAAGGAATCCACTGGATGGACAGTTGCAGTCAATGGCTCAATGTCCAAATTGAGATCATTACCAAGTGGTATTCTGCAGGAGCCCATGCTGGGACTAGCACAGTTCAGTGTCTTTATTAATGACCTAACCAGTGTGACAATGAAAATCTGCAAGTGACACCAACCTGAGTGGTACAATCGATATGCTAGAGGGAAGGGATATCATAAAATGAGACTTTGTCCTGTTTGAGGAATTGTCCAATAGAAATCTCATGAAGCTCAACAAGGCCAAGTGCAAGATGTTACACCTAGGTCAGGCCAATCACCAGTATCAGGGATTAATAGGTTGAGAGAAGTCCTGCAGAGAAGGACTTGGGAACACTGGTGGATAAATAAATTAACATGAGCCACAATGTGCACTTACAGCCCACCAGAAAGCCAACCCTATCCTGGGCTGCATCAGAAGAAGTGTGACCAGCAAGCAGATAGAGGGACATGATTTTGTCTCCATCTACACTGCCCTCCTGAGACCCCACCTTGAGTGCTGCATCCAGCTCTGGGGCCCAGCATTAGAAGGATGAGGAGCTGATGAAGCACATTCAGAGGAGGCCATAAAGATGTTTGGAGGGCTGGAGCACCTCTCCTATGAAGACTGGCTGAGAGAGTTGGGGTTGTTCAGCCAGGAGAAGAAAAAGTTCTAGGAAGACCTTACTGAAGTTTTTCAATACATAAATGGGGCCTATAAGAAAGCTGTAGAGGGAATTGAGAATTTCACATGGTGCTCCTGAAAACTGGTGTTGAGGAGTCAGAATTCAACAGTTAGACTCCATCTCTTACAGGGGCTGTTAATGGCATCATGATAAAGAAGTTCTGTGGGTTTTTCTTATTTTTGATGGTGTAGGGATGCTCCACTTGTACTGACTGAGTAACTATTGTCATGTTTTGCTGCTCTAGGTCCAAGATAATCTCTCAAATGTTGGGGTCAAAGCATGGTTATTTCTTTCTGGAAATGATGCTTTTTCAGTTACTTCAGTTGTGGGGAATTTGGCACACAGAGTCAAAATTTCAAAATGTCCTTAAGAGACACAAAATATTTTCAATTAATTTACATCTGAATAGAAACTTTTTACACTGCTAGTATCTAAGTACTTCTATTAAGAGCTAAAGAACTCTTTTTTACCAATATTATTTAAGGAGTCCTATTACTTCCAAGTAGTTAGAAATTTCCTTTTAAAATACCGTGCTTTGCACATTTCTTCCAAGCATGTCCTCTTCTCATTTCAACACCAGTGGAGATCAGATAAATTCAGAGAATGTCTTCAGTGAAATATCTTGTAAAATGTAAATTACTGCTATAATCTGATGATATTTCACAAGGAAGCTGATTTTAGCACTGTTTCTTCTGTAACTATTTATAAAAGCTAAAAACCTCTGCCAATCTTTTTGGCTATGGGGCTGTCTATAAACATTTTGTTAATACTTTTATATGCAAAAATAGTCTCAGTGTAGTACACAGGGTCAGTATCTCTTTTGCATGGAGGACAAGACTGAACGAGACATGCATGCTGACAGCAGAATACCAATTGACTAGAGCAATATTTATCCAAGAGGAGCATTTTCTTTTCTCTTAATACTTTATTTAAATATTTTTACAAATTACAGCCCTCTTGACTCAAAGAAGCATGCCTCATTTCACATATTAACTAAAAATATCACCAAATCTCTTAGGAAAACCAAGCCAGAGTCGACTGTCAATCATAATACAAGTAACCTTTTCCATTTCAACAGGGTCATAAATATCTACAGGCCTATAAAATATGAGAATTTGGCCAAAAAAAAAAAAATCAGACTAAAGTACTAAAGTATGATATATGCTGAATGAAAATCTGCATCTACTAAAGCCAACACTAAAACCAACTTTCTTATTAACTTCAAGGAATTTCACTGATGTTCTTCAAAGTATAAAATAAACATTAATGCATATGCCACAATACTGAGTCTGTATGTAAACCTAAAGAGTTAATGCTCCCTGTTCTTCTTTTGGCAGGTTATCAGTTCTACGATAGCTATTCTACAAAAGCACAGTAATAAAGTCTGAAAGTATTTTTTCTATCGCCCCTTCCATCACCACACTCAAATTGGAGCTCACATATTGAAATATGCTTTAAGAAGTGTTTGTGAATATTTGTTCAGTCACAATGACTGGAACACTGAATACAGTGTAAGAGCATCATGCAATTGTCAACAAATATTCTGAACACAAGAACGGTCATCTGAACAACCCCATATACATTTGCAGTTATTGGGTAACTTCAATCCAAATGTGGTTTCCCGATTTGGGAAACTCCTACATGGAGTTTACTCCTATAAACACTGCAAAAATGATGGAAAGTATATAAAGTGTGAGGGATTGCTGAGAAAGTCAGGGAGAACTGATACAGATGATAGAAATATTGTGTGGGTCTTCAGTGGAAAGGCAGACGAACAAGAGACCTTTCAGCTTATGCTTGCCAATCAGAACCAAAGAAAGGCTACTAAGAGTTGTTACTGACTCAGTAAGACAAGTCAAAATTGACTTTAAGAAGATTTTCCCAAGGAAGGAGGATAGGAAAATCTGTTGTGAGAGGTGACTCATGTCTACAAAACAGAAGAATGCAATTGGGTTAGCCTTTTGTGAGCTGGAGAGATATGATACAGCTATTGTTTTTTTAAAGTCTGAGTCTGAAGACAAAGAAAGAAGTGAAGTCAATAAAATAAACCTGCACCATAGGAAAGGCTTTTCTCTATCCTCCACCAAACCAGCACAGGAATGCAGCTCATCTCCCCACCTTTGATGATGCCTGCTCCTTCACAAGACCTGTGATGCACTAAGGTAAAGAGAATTAAATAATAATGGTTGGCGTAGAGCGTGTGTATGTGCATTCATTAGTTTACCTTTGTAACAAGAATATATCTCTTTAAATACTCATCAGAAATCTGCTAATTAATGGCTGCAGCTGCTGTATATGATGCTCTGGAAAAACAAACCAAACCACAAAGTATGCTAAACGGGCAGACAATTGCTGTCTGCTGATTTCAGTGACTTCCTGGCCAGGAAGTCAGGCTAGATGATAGCCAAGTTCTTCTGGACCACAGGCAGATGCATCTTCTAACTCAGACACACACACAAAAAAAAAGCACAAGACTGGAACAATCTGGGAACACTCTCAACTCCGCAGTTGTTAGTGCCTGTAACAGAAAACTGTCATTTCATACTTCTGCTTTGCATTGTTCTCTGCTTCTTCCCCTATGTTTTCTCTAAATAGTGGCATTTCATGCCAATTAATGAGATGGGGTTTTGAAAGAGATGTAGAAATTCCCAAGCTACACATGAAGCTGCTAAAACCCATTGTGAAGCTGTGCAATGCTCAAAAATGTTGGCCACCTTTTAAACATATCTCAGTACTTCTGATGCATTGGCTTTCTCTGTCATTTGACAGCCCTCTGCACTGAAATAGCTTGTTGAATATTTTAGAATCAACATCATGGTATTTCAGTGAAAGGATTATAATTAATTTTTCACAACTGCATAATTTCAGGGCATTGTGAAATACAACTTCAGTGGGTTTCTTCACGCAGCAGTGTCCCAGTGTCATATTGAACAGTGTGTCTATGGCAACATGTTCCTATTACCATAGATCTCCTATATCTACCATCATCTCTGAAAAATTTTTAGGTAATTAACACAGAACTCAATGCTAATTGGTAAAATCAGAATGAAAATAGAATTTCGTGGATAAAGCAGCTTCTGCCTACATAGTGCTCTACACATCTTGAACAGATAAAACATTTTATGCTTAAATAGAACTGGGAAACATTAGAGACCAAAAGAGATCACCATTTCCTTTCCATTTCCTGGCTTCTGCTGCTACAAGAAAGATCTGTTTATTCACTATTACATTATTGCACAGCAAATAGTATAAATTAGAATGTTATTCTTCTACAGTAGAAGGCAAAGTGGTAGCAGTCAGAGCCCAGACTGAAAGCCAGGAGTCTCAGGATCTCTCTCAGTCTACCAGGTATGGTAAATAAGCCTGCCCTTCCATTTTTTCACCTGCAAACTGGTATTTATAGTATCATTCCCAGTAATAACTCTCAAAATGTCAGTGTTTTTATTACAACTCCCAGTTTTTGCTGCTCTGCAACTGCGTATTACCTTTCAGTAAGGACACACTTTGGTCTGCAAAGATTTGAATGACAAGTATGAGAGGTTAACATTTTCAAGTAATTTCCAGAAATTGATTTGGAATATTTGATTTCCTTAATCTGATCAAACACACCTCCACGCTCACTGAATCTTTGAGCTCTACCACCCACAGTGAACAGCTTTGTGCTCTAGCACCTAGAGCATTTCCCAAAGTGTTTTGCCCTATGTGAATGCATATATTTTTACCTTCCTCTATCATAAGCAACAAGCTTGATTTCAAGAATGGAACTTGATATTTTTCACAACCCTCTCAGAACATATTGAAGATATCTCTGGGTTGGCACCCCATATTTCTAGGAAAAAAAAAAATCGAGCTACCAGCACTGCTATATTCTTAGCAAAATACCAAAATAAATGAGATGCCATTTATGAATTTTTTTTTTGGACTTCCCAATAGATTACATCATCAACATACTCATGTTTCTGTTCAAATAACCTGCAAATAATTGTGCTAATCTTTTCCTGGCATGTGGCTTTACATTCCACTGAGCCATAGTCACTAAAGGTAGCTATGCAGCAACCAGAAATGCCTCCAAAGTCTTCAGCTTGTCTATAAGAAGAATCTTTCACTGCCATACTCTTTCTTGTTTTACTGTATTATCTTACATATAGCATTTTACTACATTATTTCCAGCTATTCTACAATCCTCACAGAAAACCAGTGAAAGGCGTGAGAGAGGAAGGGAGTTTATGCCCTCCAGCCAAATTTTCTGAAGAAGCCTCTGACAGTTTTATGCCCGGTACATAACTCAGAGATATGTAGGTAACATGTCAGAAGGTCCAGCTGCAGAAATAGGACACAGAAATAAACTGGTAAAGGAATACACTTTAAGAAAAAGAGGAGCTGCAGATGAAAAAGCTTAGTAGAGCAGTAGTTGCTTACTGCCCTTTGCAGTTCAGAAGGTGACTGGTTTGGGCAACAGCTTGTGGCTCTGAAGACTTGGTTAAACTCCCTGCTTTGCCATAGGCACACACCAGTGTGATAAAGAGCAAGATGTTTAACCTACAAGATCTCAGTGTCATATACATGAAGATTAGCTTATGAGCATGACTCATTTTTTTAACACTATAGAATTATCAGATGCTATGAAAACAACAACAATAAAAGCAATGTTAAATCAAGTCTGTCTAATCCCAACTAAATTGGGATATCACCTGTCATCTACAGTCTAAAGCCTCAGAATCACCCAGTCTAACAGTTCTGCAGGTTCTCCTAAAGTGTGAAAGTCTTTGGATGTCTAAATTAAATTATTCCTCCTAATTTAGTCTAGATGTTATCTTCATCTTTCACACATACTCAAAGCATGTATTCTAATAAATTGGTAATTATATCCAACCTAAAACTATCTTGGAGCTCATCTACAAGAATACAGACACTTAGACCCTGACTAAATCCTTCTTTGACCTCTGTCTAATTATCTTTAAGAAGCATAAAATCTAGATGAAGTGAACACTACTGTTAGCATCACAGTACTGGTGCAGCACCAGAAATGGTGCCATTTTTCACCTGAGATGCTTGTGTTCGGATCATTCACTTGGGACCACTTGGATCACTCACCATCATTTTCAGAGAAGGGATATATGGCAGGATGCATGGTGGATAAACTTTTTATAATGGTTCCCCATTACTCACAAAGGAAAATAAATTTCGTTTTGGTAGACAGAACTTAGCATTTTCTCTCCTCTCAAGCAGATGTTAAAAATTTGACCCAAGTTAAGCACTAGAATCAGGTTGAATGCAACTGAGGGAACCATGATAGGAAGTATTTACTGGTATGATACAATTCATACACAACTGTATTATTAAGTATAAAATCTGCAATCCAAAAAATGTTTTTGGTTAATTAAACAAAATTTCAATAAATTAAAACCCTTCTATAGAAACTAAACCAATCCACTTCACATATAAAACCATCTGTTTGGTGTATGAATCTGAAGGGAAAAGGCTCTTTATGTGTGCAGGGAAGGTCAATCAAAATTGCATCTCATCTCTACACACACTCCCTGAATATGTCATCAATCCCTTTGCTTTCATCCCAGATAGCTACAAAAATGGATGCAGGAATGAAGTAACATCTTTCCATCAGTAATACAAGAGCTCAGTCACCTCTCAATATTCAGTCCAGAGCCCAAAATAGCCTAACCTTGAGAATAAACAGCCAAGACTTATAGATAAAGCAAGCAGAAAGACCAGAAAAGAAATGAATCTTAGATAAAGCAAGTAGAAAGACCAGAAAAGAAATCAATCTGTGTATGGAAAAGCCTGATAGCCAACCCTGCGATGAAGTGCCAGAGGGCAGAATTCAGCACCTCCCTAACGAAAGAGTGGGGAGCCATGAGGAATGTCATGGGCACTCCTGCACCAGGCTTGACTAGAAGGATGTTAAACAGTAAATTAAATCCTAAGCATTAACCAGAGACCATAACCATTAATTATGTCCAAGGAGAGCTATTTGGGAGAACTTTAAGTCTATCATTCTCTCTTCAAAAGGCACAACAATGAAGGCTCTCCATGAACCAGAAAAGGCTGAAACAGCCACCACATCAGTTCAGGAACTCAATAGCTGCTAAGTGAAAAAAGTAACCTTCGAAAAGAGAATTCAAACTTATCTTCCCCAACAGCTCTAGGCATCTCTTATCTTCTGAAAGCCAGAAATGCTCAAATCCCTTCATCAAAACAACATCCCAGACATCCCACTAAATGTCCGGGGTCTGGTCATTATATAGGTGCTACCATCCACCTGGGGCCTATGCTAATTCAGGACACATACATGCTTTTCCAATGTTGGTTGACTTTGTACTTTTTCCATCTTTTTTATTGCATGGCAAAAGCAGGAAAAGCATCGTTATTCATCTTGGTGCTGAATAATCTTTCACGTCATCTTCTTTTCTGGAACTGGGAGTTTTTTAAGATAATGTGCCCATTGTCTGGAATTAATGTATGCACAGCAGTTTTTCAATGCCATTTAACAGTATCACTTGGGCTCATGCCAGCTAAAAGCGTTTCAGTAGATTTCAGACCAGATTTCTGCAATGCAATCTCTTTGGTATTGCTTGCGGCAAACGTTTGGAAACTTCAGTAGATGTGCAATATGATCGCCCAGAGTATCTCAGAGTGCTTAACACAACTAGAATAAATGCAAGGCGTTAAGGAATTTCACTGGGTCACACACACCTACCCCCAAACATTACATTTTCAATTTTGATTTCAAAGTACTCAATATGATTGCCTGGGAGCTAGTTACTAGTGATATTACATGTCCTAAGAACTTACAGTTAGTTATCTGTAAGTGCATGGTAACAATGAACCCCTCAGAGAACTTGAAAAACCTCCAGTTTTCTGAGATTCTGCCCAGTGCAATGTAGGAGGAAAAGAAAAATTGCCTTTGCACCATCTTTGCAACTTGCTGAATTTATCTGCACTTCTAGGCAGAACTGGCCTGGACATTACAAGAATATATTGGCTACCATGATAAGATAGCCAATGGTCTCAACATGTTAGGATTTACAAGGCTGGGCTCAAAAAAAAAGAGGTGAGGGTACAGTGTCATTCCAGGCACTGTAACCCCTCAGTCAAGCAGTCTTGGGGTGCTGTTCAGTGCAACTACTCTGCCAGTTCTCTGTGAGGCAAGGGAACGTGTACAACGGCTCCACCTTGCAATGCAAAAGAAACTTCATCCTGGATGGCTTTTGCCATAAACTCTCCTGAAAGTTACCAGAAGCCAGGCTGGATCATTCACAGAAAAAAAAAAAAAAAAACCAAAAAAACAAAACATATACCTAGCAGCGGCTTCCAGGTACAGCTGGAATAAATGTAGTATAAATTAATGAATACATAAGAAATCTAAATAAATAAAATATAAAAAGCAAGTCATTGTGCTAGAAAGAGGCCGAAAATGGTAATAGGAAGATTTAAAATGATCACTTCAATTTCAAAAGCTAATATAATAGTAATTCCAATGACTGTATCTTTGATTTAAGTACCAGATCAGCGTACAGAATCAACCGACCTCTTTCAAGTGTTAAGCTAGATATGAACTAATTATGTTTTGGGGTCATAAGCAATAAAAAGAACAGGTTTGACCAAGGTGTCCAATATAACACACTTTTTGGAAGCAATTTCCACCAGTCTGCTGTAAGATTACAGTGGTTCTAAAACTTCCTGGGAATGGAAATCCACATGCTGAATTTATCCACAATAAAACTGCAAGGCAAATCTTGCCTCAGATGGTGAAGAAATAAAGAAATCAGTTTCTGCGGTTCTATGTAAAAATCACCGCAGTGATATAAACATCACAGTGGTTTGGTTTTTCCCCAACCCTTAACATACCTTCCCCTACTCATCCCTCTCTCTTCTTTTGGCTGTGTGTCTATTCCCTGAGGCAAGGGAAACTAAGGACTTGCTTTCACTTCAGTTTGGTGGGACTGCCATTCTCTTCCCACAAGCCCAGAGAGAACACAGTGAGACACCCACCATGCAGCTCACCACGCTAAGCCCCTTCACCACTTGTTACTGTGGAGATGAGCAAATGTGGTCCACATCAATCAGAAAAGCAGCACTTCTGTACCCATCTGGCTCTATAGGACCCAGCTGCCCTATTTCCCACTCCTTCATGTGGCAGAGGCTCACAAGTCTGGGCAGCAGGTTTCCACCACCTCACTACACCCAGGTTCTGTGCAGGACCCAGAGCAGACAAAGAGCAACCCTAGTTTCTCATTTGAAGTATCCAGCCTTACTCCCAGTCTCACACATCGCTTCACATTTGCTGTGACCCAGCAGCCTGATTTCAGAGAAATATTAGAATGTGAATTATGCTTCTGCCTAAATGATCCTCAGACTTCACTCTCCAGCACATATCAATATAGAAGCCTGCAGAGTAGTGCACTGGTATCTGCTCCAGCTCCAAATAAGCCAGCTGAGATACTGGAATTAGTCAAAACAGCATGGTGCTGCTCACAGGTTAACTTCTTCTTCCCAAGAGGATAAATCAGCCTCCAGCAAACATATCCTTAACTGCAATCTACATGCAGAACCGTGCCTCCCTGCTGTCCAGCATGCTGTCAGAAAAGATTCCCTCAAAAACTGAAACAGAATAGCTCTGATCCCTGCAGCTCATCTCAGCCCTAACATGTCCCATACCAGAGGCAGAAAGTGGCAATAAGTAAATTCAGTATTGGTTGAGCTTCCCCCTTCCCAGAGATGGCATTCTCCCTGGGGGTCTCCAATCGGCCAAGACAACATGCAGCACAGAAGGGCATTAGACTGGACAAACTGTTTCTGCTGTGTAATCAAGTGTTTAAATAGACCTGTAAATAGGCTACAGTGCACATGTGCACAATACCATAAATATTAATATACCTGTAAAATGATTAGGCACAATTTAGTCCTCAAAAGAACACCATTGCTAGAACTAGGGGGTTTTTCCTATCATTTTTGTAATGAGGCAGAAGTAAAGCACAGACTAGGCCTTATATGACAAATACTGTAACATCCTTGTTAACCACAGCTCCTTGGTGTGACATGGTGGATGGAACAGACCAGTGATAAGAACACTAGATTTGAATCTCTGACCAATCTCAAGTCCTTCCAAAACTTTCCCAAGGCTTACAATTGCACACACAACCTCTTTCAAGCAGTGTCATGTCTTCATGAGTTTCTTACCAAAAGAGTAGCAGTGAATTCAAATCTACAGATTCTGCATAGGCAGAAATTTGGTAACAAATAACTTCTTTGAATAATTATCTCTTTTACAGAAACTGGGCAAGTGTTGCTTACATGCTTCTACAAATTATTTGTTCTACACCAGTTACACAATGATTATTTTCTGCTCATATTTGTTTAACCTGTGAACAGTCAGCAGCAGTTTATTGTGAATCTTTACAGTTTCACCTTTCAGCTACAGCGGCTAATTCTGATTGAATATCACTTTCTGTCTATAGGCAGAGCAGGCCTAACTCCTAGGATCAGCTCTCTAATGAGGAACCTAACAACCTTTGAAAACCTGCTGGATTTCTTAGGGATTCCTGCTAGCAAACATGTTTGCTAGAATAACTGGAAAACAAACATGACAGTGAAAAGCAAATAGGTGGAACCCATGGGGTTATTTGCCCAGTGAATATTCATAGGCAATGCACACCTTCCACTTTAGCTCTTACAAATATACAATAATACACTGAATAAAAATATGTCATTATAATCTACCCTTTTAAACTTCTTTTCCTGCTTGCTAAACTATATTAATTCAAAAAACCTTTTATCTCTAAAGAAAGGTGGGTGAGACAGCGCAGGAGAGAAGGTAGGAGTAAGTCTGTAAAGAAGAGGAAAAATACCAAACATATTCAATGAGAACAGGAGCACAGAAGATGGGACAGGAAGCAATTAGAGGTGAATAAGGCAATTAAATGTGGATTAAACTACCTGTGGTAATGAACTACATCTATTGAGTTTGCATAGGAAGCAGAACAGAAGGGTGGGAATGGCAGTAGTGCCTCTTGCTCTCATCCTTAGTTCAAAGGGGCCTCCTTTTGCCCTGCTGTCCTGATGTTCACCAGTCTATAAATTACACCCATTTTCACTTACAATACTTGTAATACGTTTTAAAACTTCTAGACCAGGCATTTGCATTTTCACCTTCCCTTTCAAAAGTATCTTACTTCAACCACTGGGGAATTATTTTAAACAGAATCCATAACAAGTAACTCCATTAAGGTCACTGGTTAAGCTTAGTCTCAAGGCCAGCAATAATGTCTTCTCAGTCATCTATGTTTAAATCCTGGAACAAAAGAGCAGCAAGAACAAAACCAAACCTCACGTAGCAAAACTAAAATCTTTATCCTGAAAATACATCACTGAGTTATCCTAAGCATAAGCAACACATACCCATGGGTGGGAACACAATTCTCCCACCTAAAATACTCATAAATAAATCTATGCTAATACACATAGGAGAAAAATCAGATCCTTTCACATTCAAGTGTTATGTATATATATTAGGAAAAAACCAACAACTTTTAAAAACAAGAAAAGAGCCCTGAGTCCTCCAGGATCAAGACATCTTTGATCATGTCCCTCATGACTGTAACTTGGGACATCAAACAGTGATGTCTCACTGGTTGACAGAATGTTAAAATCCAGGCTCCCTTGAATCCCAGGCTACAGTGGGGTTCTCTCAGCTACTGCATGTCATAGAAACATAGAATCCCAGAACAGCTTGGGTTGGAAGGGACCTAGGAAGCTTGGGTTAAAGATCACCTAGTTCCAAATCCCCTTCCAGGAACAGAGTTACTTTCTACTGGACCAGATTGCTCAGAGCTCTCTCCAACTTGGCTTTAAGTCTTCAGGGGATTGACAATATTTCTCAGCAACCTGTGCCAGTGCCTCACCACCCTCACAGTAAAGAATTTTTTTCTTAATATCTAATCTAAATTTACCTGCTTTCAATTTGAAGCCATTGCTCCCTGTCATATTGCTACATGCTCTTGTAAAAAGTCCCTCCACCAGCTTTCTTCTAGGCTTCCTTCAGCTACTGCAAGGCTGCAAATCCCTTTTTTTTTTTTAACCCAGGCTGAACAAACCCAACTCTCTTAACCTTTCCTCATACTTTTACCTTCCTGCTCTGTTCTGTTCATCCCCTGGATTGATATTAGGGATTGCCCCAACCCAGGTGAAGAATTTTGCATTTGCTTGAATCTCATGAGATTCCCATGGGCTGACTTCTCAAGCTTATCTAAGTCCCTCTGGATGGCATCCCATCCTTCAGGTGTGTCAACAGCATCACCCAGCTTGGTGTCATCTGCAAATTTGCTGAGGATGTACTCAATTCTTCCATCTATGTCATTAAAGAAGAAATCATTAAACAACATTAATAACATTAAATACTGGTCTCAGTATGGACCCCTGAGGGACATTATCACTGATGTCCATCAGGACTCTGACCCATTGATCACTACCCTCTGGATGTGACCACACAACCACTTTCTTATCAATCTAACAGTGTATTCATCAAACCCATGTTTCTCCAGTTTAAGAAAAGGATGTTGTGGTGGACAATGCCAAAGCCCAGATAAATGATTACCCTTCCTTTGTTCATAGATGCAGTCATTCCAGAGTAGTTTGCATTGGAAGAGCTCTTTAAAGGCCACCTTGTCCCTGCAATAAACAGGGACATCTTCAACTCAATGGCTCAGGGCCCCGTTCAACCTGAACTTGTGTCAGTATGTGAGTACATATGTCAAATAATTGCAGGTCAAAGCAGATACTGCTCAATGCCATCTACTTCCTTCTAAAGAGGTGGACACTCACCTCTCCAGCCATCATTGTCTCACCACTGCACCTTGGTGACAAGTGGCTCTTTTCTATCAGTAAATCCATTTATGGGTCATATAGTCTTCAAAAGGTCAACAAAACTGGTAACATGCAAACAGCAGAAAATTAATTAATGCTTCCAGTTCCACCCAATCAGCCTACGTATTTGTATTAACTAGGTTTACTAGTGAGCAGTGGTTGATAGGGATAGGTACATTTCCTCTTGAAAATGACTATTTGCTTTCAAATGGAATCCTGTGTTATGTTGCTGCCAAATTCCCAGGGTGCCCATTTAAAACTGATGTCCTGAAAATATCCAAGGGCAATAAAGTGTGCACAGCAGTTATGTATTGCAATTCCAGAAATGGGTGTGAACCCACGGAAGACATCCGTATGTACCAATTTTGAATGTATAAATGCAATAAAAAGAAAGTAAATACTCCAGATGGAGTGGGTAAATGTGTCACATACCACTTGGCATTTGTGAAGTCATGGCAATTTTAAAAATCTGTGCCAAGGAGGTGGATCAGAAGGGTATAAAACGGAAGTCAGCAGAGGAATTTGGGACTCAGCTCAAACCCTAATACACTACACAGGAGAAACTACAATGAATAAACTCAATGATATCATGCATGAGAAAAAAAGATGCAATCACAAAGCTCATTATTCAAGGCAACATATATTTATGCCAGATGAAAGTCCTTCCTAAGAAGAATTCTGAACTCTTTCATAAAGATGACCGCAAACTTCATCTAAGTTCCTCCATTTAGCTCTGGAAACAAGGGAGACATCTTTTAACCACATTGAGGAGTGGATTTTCTATTCCACTCCCTTCGCCCTCTAAGTTCCTGAATTGAGTACGGCTAGAGATGTGCTGCTGTTTCACCTAAATTTCTATCATTTTCTTTGCACATTGACATATTGGAAATCTGATGGAGTTAAACCAAGTTAAACTAAGCTAAACCAGAACCATGATGGTGTTCATACCTAGTATCTTCGGACTGCCTATGCTACATTAATAACTAATAATTAATAATAACTAATAATAATAAACTCGTTTCCAGCTGTCAAAGTTGAATCTTTTAAAGAACTTGTAGACCAAAACAGCAAAAAATTTTGCAAAGCCAATTAACAAATATATTAAACTAAGAAAAAAGCTCATTTATGCACACTAATGATGTCACCAATTTCAACTTCAATTTCTGAACAAATATTACTATCAATTAATAATGCATGGCACTTACAGAGGTCTTTTCCTCTTGAAAGAGATTTATAAACATTAACTAATTAAATTCCCTGATCTTTTTTCATTGTAATTCTACATATACACATACATGTATGTAAAATTGTGGTCCAGGAAGGAAAAAGTCATTAGGCACCTAGAGACTTCAGTAGTCCAAAGGCAAGAGCAGAAGAATGGTTTAATTTATGCACAAGCTGCTGCTTCTTCCTAATGAATGTTTTTCACCTTCAAAGAAGGCCCCACTCACCCAAGTCAAATGACCAGCAGAGGACATTCCCATTACAGCAAACTCTTCCCAAGGTTGTTCCAGCACATAAGAACAAATTTAACCTGCTAGTACTATTTTTATGCCATTTAAGGCACAGCCATCTTCTCTGCCCTCTGACCTCTCCAGGGTTTTAAGGTTTGGAGGTTTTGGGGGTTGTTGGGTTTTTTCAGCAAGGGGGGTGGTTGGAGATTGTTTGCTTGTTTGTCTAATGAGAGGGACTTCCTAATTAATCTAAGTCATTAGCACCTGGAAAAATTTCCTGTATGGCTGTAACTATGCAAAATAACATCACTCTTCTAGAGATCATCACTGAAATGTTTTAACTCAACATGCAATCACTTTTGCCTCTTTTTCATATATGGTCCAGCCTTGAAATACGACTCATGGGGCTACCAGGTAACTCCTGTAAACAGAATGCATGAATCCCTAAGGGACTACAGCATTTATCACCTAAATTCATGCTTTTCTCAGTCTTGAGGAAAGAGCTTATAATTCATGTATCAGTCAAATACTTTATGTAATTGAGCAGTTTTACATATATTTAGGCTAGAAAGTTGTTGAAATGGTTATGCAACCTTTTAAAGGATTTTTCTTTTTCACTGCCAGATAGAGGGTTATCAGATGAATTATATATAACAATGATGGCACTGTAGGACAGGTTTTATCAAAGATCATTACAGTCACTAAAAATACCAGAAAAATTCACATGCTCCATCCTTGTGTAAAGTTGTTAATCAAAACTAGAGATGTGAAGATGCATCAGTTTAATAAATATGAAATCTCAAATGTTTTTACACCCTCACAATGATTTCTCTTGATTACAACCCTCAGATAGGGATGACTATCTTAGTGACACCACCTGAAATGCAAATTCTATGAATTCTGAAAAAAAAAAAAAAAAAAAAAGAAAAAAAAGAAAAAAAAGTGACCTACTTACAACTGTAGTGAAATTCACCTTCATACTTAAATAAAGAAGTCTGATATATGGGAAATACATGTGCTGGCACATTTTTTCGAGTATTTTAATGTATTTTCAATAATTTTATTAGAATGCATCAAACACCTGTAGTTTGTGATAACTCAGACATCATATCACAATTTCATGGAATTAGTGCCTTCATAGATGACAGGCCTAAATTTCAGAAATCATAATGCTTTAGATGGTTTATTAGTTTCTGCATATTTTTCATATAAACAGATTTATGAGCACATTATATTTTAGTACTGCCATTAAGAAAATATGATTTTTATAGTTCTAGACACACTTGGAGTAACCCAACGTGCTTTACATATTTATGAGGGATTTTTAGTTACAGTGTGCTCATTAAAAGCTAGCACCCAAACCTAGACATTAATAAATGTTTTAATTAAGATGGGAATATCAGCTGGGATGAAAAATATATTCCCTATTCTTCTCCAAGAACTCCAGAAACATTAATATGATTATTATAACCAATAGTGCTGGTTATTTTTATGCCTGCAGCAACTACAGCTCCCAACAACAGAACACAACCCTTTGCATCAGGTGCTGTATAAACAGGTACCAAAATGCAATAAAGATACAGTACTTGTCATGGGATGTTGTAAGTAATTAATAGGAGACAAATTCAACCAAGGCATGTAGCACATTTTCACCTACAACTACTACAAAAGTAGATTGAGCAGGATGTTTCAGCTGTGTATCTCACTGGAAATACAGAACAGTAGAATGGATTCGTTGGGAAGGGACCTTAAAGATCATGTAGTTCAAATCCCCCACCATGGACAGGAACGCCTTCCACTAGACCAGGTTGCTCAAACTCCATCCAGCTTGCCCTTGAACACTTCCAGGGATGGGGCATCCGCAGTTTCTCCTCACCACTCTCACAGTAAAGAATTTCTTTCTTATATTTAATCTAAACTTACTGTCTTTCAGCTTCAATCCATTATCCCTTGTTCTATCACTATACAGTCCTATGAAAAGTTCCTCTCTACCTCTGTTGCAGCACCTTTAGGTAATGGAAGGTGCTCTAAGGTCTCCCTGGAGTCTCTTCTTCTCCAGGCTGAACAAACACAATTTTCTCATCAGCCTGTCTTTGCAGAAGAGGTAGTCCAGCCCTCTGCTCATCTTCATGCCCTCTTCAAGACTTGTTCCAACAGGTCCATATCTTTCTTATGTTGTGGCCCAGGGGTGGAACACTGTACTCCAGGTGGGGTCTCAGGAGAGCAGAGTAGAGGAGGAGAATCACCTCCTTCAACCTGCTGGTCACACTTCTGATGTAGCCCAGGGTACAGCTGGCTTTATGAGCTGTGAGCACACATTGATGAGGCATATTGAGCTTTATGTTGTGGTTTAGAGACCTTTCCCACCACTCCCAATGCTCTGTAATCCTTCTTAATACTCTTAGATGGTTCCTGGTCTTTTCAATGGTCCAGGAGTGGCTCCTCCACCTGAGCAGGTCTGCTGCCTGTTGTGCCACAGGAGAAAGGTCTGGGCACCTCCTGCAGCCAAGGCCTCTGCTGCATGCTGTCTCTTCAGCAGCTCCATCTGGGTGGAGGCATTGGCCACCACTGGGGTGGATGGTGCAGACCCCTCAGATGGAGCTGCAGCCTTTGCTCTCAGAGGAAGGTCCACAATTCTGCCACCATCCATGGAGAGATAGTTGGGATAAGTGACCTTGACCTGTGCAAATGGTCACAGCACGGTGCCAAGTTGCTGCGTTATGTGGACTTCAGGTGTCCCCATGTGGCCAGCAGAACGTCTCATTCTGCACATCCTCCCGTGCAAACCACTGTGCCATGACCTGCTTGCTCATCCTGGCTGCAGTGCTCCCGTTGTTGTGTCCTACAATACCCTGGTGATGTATCTTACAGGATCACTATCAGCCTACAAGATGCAGTATCCTGCTGCATCATTGTCATCTACAACTGCATTGAGGTGCACATACAACCCAAATCTTGATGCAATACACCACCTGAGTCTCCTGACCTACAGAAATCAACTAAATAGTTCATAGTAATGACTAAAGGCTGGCTATTGCAGTTCACATTAAAAGGACATCATTTTGAGCATCAGTTTTTTAGAAGACATAACTAAAATGAATCACAAATGGTTGTCACTTCAAAGACTGGGTTACACAAAAGCTGCCATGAAGGAAAAGAAAACTGCTAAAACATAAAGGCAGAATGCCACTTTTAGATAATGAGAGATTTCAGCATCCTCCTGCTTTTTCTGTCCATATCCTAGCACTGATTTCAGAGCTTTTCTTCCTTTGTATCTCCTATATGTTCACATCAGTCTGTGAATACCATGGTAACATTTCCTCTGAATGCCACTGCATCACTGCCACCCCCAGAAAAACTCTCATTCACTTCCTTGACTGTTCAGCCTCCAGATTTCAACATATACTGATTCTGACTGCCTACTTCCAACACAGAAAGAAAAGCAATCTCACACCCAAATATCTGTCCCACCCACTAGTTCCCTTAATTTCTGTATTTGAGGATTCAGTTCTCCATTACTGTGTTCCAAACCTAAATGTTACTGATATTATTTTTTAGTGTTTCTGGTGTGCATAATATTGTATGGCATTTAGCATAAGATGGCTTCAGCAGATGCCAGAGGATATTAGATAGGAAAGCCTGCACAGAAAAAAAAATCATTATTGTTGGCCACAATCCACTGACTTAAACAGGAATTCATCAACCCCAAAAGATTTGCAAAATCAAGTATTTAATGGCCATCACATTACTTCCAGTGGCTGGCAATTCCCTGCAAAGTTACACTCCATGTAAGACTTTTCTCCTTTTCCACTGACAACACAATAACCAGCTCAGTCAGCTAGGCTATGTGCTTTTATCTTTTTGAATTGAACAGGGAGAATGGCTATTCCCAGAAACCAGAAGGACAAAGATACTGTGTAGGAGGGAACCTGCTTACTGATGTGAAATTCCATCAATTTGATGAAGCTATTCCATCGATTTCAGTGACACTTCTGCCTTCAACAAAAGCAGGAAATTTGGCCAAGACAGCCGTCAGCCATCTGAACAGCACAGCACAAGTCACAGTTGTCCTCTGGGAGGGAGATCCCCTGTCTTTCATGTCAGCCACTGCTTATTGAGTCAAACCAGCTTTCTGCCACACGTAACATTCAAAACATTAAAGGCAAACCATCAGTGGCTGGTTGACAAAGTCTCTAATATTGATATTCTAACCGGAAATCGAAAACCTGTCACTTTGAACACTGACTCCCTCCTTGACTCCCAACACAGCTCCAAGTAAGGTAAGATGAAATCCACACAACTACTAAAGGTGGTAGCAGGACACTCACTTTGTGTTTTCACAGAATCACAGAATGTTCTGAGTTGGAGGGGACTCACAAGGACCATCAAGTCCAACTCTTCAGTGAATGCCCATCCAGGGAATTGAACACACAGCCTCAGTGTTATAAGCACCATGCTCTAACCAACGGAGCTCATCTCTGAAAGAGCTGACTGAAAGAGCTCTTCAGGGAAAATTACAATCCCTTCTGCTGAGAGGGAAAGGATTTTCTTCTTAAACCTTTATTGATTCCAGCTTGAAAAACACTTAGATTCCATGTTTAGGAAATTACATTGAGATGGTTACTATTGTAATGCACAAAAGGTTCTTTCAATATTTAGGTTATCCATTTAAAAATTAAATGCGATCCTAATTTCATTTATTAAAGAAAAATAAAAATTCAAATCAAAGGTAAATAGACATAGGCTATTACAGCCTATTAGGAGGGTTTTTTTTTTTTTACTTTGGTAAAAAATTCAACATCTGCATACTTGTACTGCTTTGGATGGCATAGAAATACATTTCTTCATAGTAGTTTTTATGGGGTTGTGTCTTGGATTTGTGCAGGAAACAGTGTTCATAACAGAGGGGTGGGTTTGTTATTGCTGAGCAGTGCTCACACAGAGCCAAGGCTTTTGCTGCTCCTCATCCACCTTACCAGTGAGGGGGCTGGGAGTGCACAAGGAGTTGGGAGGGGACACAGCCAGGACAGATGACCCCAAATGACCATATTCCAGGCCATATGGCACCATGCTCAGCAATGGAAGCTCCAGGAAGAATGAAGTGGGAGACATTCAAAGTTTTTACTTTTGCTTTCCCTGTTAAACTGTCTTTACTGCCACCCACAAGTTTGATCACTTTTACCCTTCTGATTCTTTCCTCCATCCAACTAGAAGAGGAAGACCAAGCTGCTGTGGGGCTCAGCTACCTGCTAGGATTAAACCATGATGTATTTTAAATGATCCAGAGAAGTACAACTTCTTCTGGATCTGAGAATAAAGCCATATGCAAATTTGGATGTCTCTTTGAGACTCTCCTTCCCATTTAAACCTTGTTCCCATTTTTCATTCTCCATCAGTCTGGTGGAAATAGCAACACAGAAAGGGAAAACATGCACAAAACAACAAAGATGGGACTCCAGAAAATTAGTGGCCAATATTCCTCTGGTAACTTTGAAAGATTTAGCCATTGACTTGTATTAAAAGAATAAAAAAAAAAAGTGCTTTCAGACCACTTACACCCCTACTGGTGGATCATGGATAGTACCACAGATATGAGACCGTGGTTTCTGCAGCATGGGTACAGGGTAACATCTCCTGTTCAGAGGAGAGATAGGATTGTCTAAAACTTGTGAAAAAGGGAAAAATGCTTGTGCAGGGAATGTCTGTATGGGAATGACTCACAAATTCCAGATATAAATAACTTTATTCAGGCTACGCTTGTATCAGGAATTAAAATGGGGCTCATGTCCATACAAGTACACACATACTGATCAAATATTAAATGACCCACTTGGTTCTGGCAAACCAGAATTCTTCCAGACACAGCCTGGGCATGATGTGGGTGTTAGTATGGATCACAGCCCAAGCTTGTTCCAGCTTGGGCTGTCTGGACATGACTGCTGTCTCTGTGTCTCAAGCTGGTGAGAGATCTTTGCTGCATGGATGCAACTCATGCTGTGGCAGGCTGGATCAGGGCCAGAAAATTATTTGTTTATTAGCACACTAACCTCTGAGCATCTGCTCTTATCATGTGTATAGTGAAAAAGAAAATATTCCCTGATGTATGTTCCAGCACACATGAAAACATTCAGAATTTTCTCTTGGTGCCCAATGGTATGGTAAAACACACAAAGATCCCAGCTGGAATCACAGAGCCTCACACCAGTGATGAAACAGAGTCCTCTCTTTCCTTGAAAGGGTAAGGAAATTCCTGGTTTTATTTGTGAAGAACGCTAAGTTTTAAATCACATCCCTGTGACAACAAAGTCTTGAAACTCATCATATTCTCCATCCTGTTAGAGACCCTTGAGAGCCACTTATCCTCACCTCTGTAGAAAAACCCCTGCAAACCATTCCTTCCTACATGGTTGGCATTAAGAGGGTCTGGGGTGTAATTAGTGACCCAAGAGGATCCAGGAAAGTGCCATTCTGACAAGAACAGAAAGGCAGAAAAGATTGCTAGATGGATCAAGAAATCACACTGTATACTATGAACGTGTGCTGCAGACAGAGAGAAATGTAAAGAAAGAGAGAAAGAGGTATGGCAACGACAAGAGAAAATTCAGAGAAGATTCTGGGTCTGACAAGGATGCAGGCCAAACAAACTCCAGACACTGGATGAACTACAGCATTTTCTGTCTCATGTAACAAGTCAGAAACATAGGACATAGTTTAGACCTAAGTCTGAATTTTACTTAAAAGCAGGTGGACAGTTCAAGATTAAGATTCTGACCCTGATCCAGAGCCACATTAATCATTAAAAACCAAAACTTCCCAAGAGTAATTGTATGAAAAACAACCACTGAGAAGTATGAGATTTTGACACTAAACAAAGTTCTAAGATTCTTCTCCTCATCAGTCTACCACTGAGACCAGATCTGAAGTGCCTCAGTGCCAAGTCTTTGCAGCAATGTCAAGTTGTACAGAGAAATCCAGCAGAGGCAAGTAGTCCTGTTTCAGTTGCTGCAAGTTCCAGAGTTTAAGGACTCAGATGATTAATTGTCAAAATCAAGTTTGTTTGCTCAGCATCATTTTAGCACTTCTATTTAAACACATAATATCAGTCTCTCTGGCATGGTTCTGCTCTATCTTTTCACAGTAGCAGCTTTTAAAAAACTTGGAAATTTTTCAATGGGAAAATGACACCACAGTGTAACATACTGAACTTCCTCCCCTCCCCAGTTCAGCACCATAGCTGGAGCTGTTAAAGCCCTACCAGTATCCTCTGACTCTTGGATGATGTGTAGCAGCTGCCAAAGTGATGAAGGCAAATACTTTTCTGCAAGAGCTCACGGCTACTTGCTATATCAAATAATAATCAGGACTCTGCAGAGGAATTTATTCTGAATGGCTCTCATCTGATTACCCAGAGACTTGTGGCAGAGATAGAGTATTAGCTAGCAGTAATCTAAGAGATTTCTGATGCATGGAGTCAGGAAAAGCATTTGGACATGTCATTGTCAGACAACAAAAGCAGCAGCCAACTTCTTACATAGCCTCCTGAAGAGACCAGAAAAAAAGCAGCTCCCACTAGAATTTGGGATAAAGCTACTTCACCTGGAGAACAATGTCAGGTAATTCATCCCATTCTGACTTTTCTCAAAGGAAAAAGACCAACAACTACTAGCTCATGACAGCTGAAGTGGTGACAAAAGAGTTCATCCTGCCTGATTTAGCCAACACTCCTCGCTGTTTGTCTTTGGTTTCTAAACTCATTGCCTAATATGCAGAGCTTCCACAGGCTTTTCTTTCCTACTTCTGTGCTTTGACCCTGCTTCCCATCAGCACGTTTTTGACATACATATTGAAGCATGGCTTAATGATGAAACAGAGCTGTCAATTAACAAAAAGTTCTTTGAGGTCTTGTCAACCCTTGAAGGACATGCCTTTACTTCGTGTTAAATGAACCCATGGAAGCATTTTATGGACCATAGACAAAATAGAAAGTCTTTCAGGAATCTGAAACCTTGCAGTCCCAGATAAATAAATCATGTGGACTCTATGAAGATTCAAAGACTGAAGAAAATGTTCTGATTTACTGTGAGGGTTTGGACACTGACTAGGCACTTGCATGAAATTCATCCTTTGAAATGAAAGTTAGAGCTATTCTGGGAAGTACTCCCTCATGAATTAAAAAAACCCAAAACAACAGAGGAAGAGTATAAAATAATCAGCTATATGCTCCCACAAACCCCATCACTACAGTAGTTATTTTTCTTTAGGTCCCTTCATACAAAGAATCACACTGACAGGTAAAAGGTCCAATTGCAGGGACAATAAAAGTCTCAAAAAATGTATCTTCAAAAGATTACTGTGACCAATGTGCTCAGCAAAGATTCTGGTAGCTAAAGCAGTTGGCAAAATGTGTTCTACAGATTCACCACTGGAAGTATAGACAAGGTCATAGTCTTGGGTGGGTGCAGTTGTGCTGTCAGCTCTACCTGGGAGGGTGGGGAAAAGATGGACCAACTTGATGGTTTTAATATTGTCTGAAAGGTGGAGACAGCTTCTTTCTCAGTTGGGCTTGCATATGCTCTGAGCTGACCCCAGTCCTGAGCTCTGAATACCCCAGGAGACCATCTGAGAGGTGACCTGTGCAGCAGCACCATGTAACAGAGTCACCACAAGGACACTGGTCCTCCTCCAATAAAATCAGCATTAACAGGCAAATGAAGAGTCCATCTGTTGTTTCTAAGGTAAAATAAAGTACTACTTTCTATACTCTTTCTGAATCAAACTTCAATCAGTCTTCTCCGACTGGCCTTCTCCTGACAGTCACGATAATGCTGTTATTTTAACCTATGTTCTGGGAAACCCGGAACACGACCTTCAAATGCTGCCATGATAGTCAGGGAAAGGTTGTTATAGGCTTTTTGTAGGATTCTGATTTCAAAAGGACTTACTCCACCGAGTCACTACGCTTTCTAACATTAACACAGCTATAGGCAAGTAAGAAAAAACAATTATAGCACAACATTCTTGACTTAGTCTAAAAGGGGGGTATGTTCTCCTTTCTATCCAATTATAGCAGCTCTTTAGTCTCTTTCTCAGTTGTCCTTTACTGCCATAACTACCTTCTTTCCTTCTATTTTTTTCCTTATCATCAAGTTGTTTCCCTTATTAGAAGACATTCTGCCCAGATTAGAAGGGTTTTTTTCCTTGGTGGCTAGAATTGTTTATTTATCAAGATATACATCTTCTGTCTCTTTTATGTATTCTTCAGCCCTTTGACCTTGACAGTCCTTCATGTTCCACAGCCACCTCCTTCCATGACAGCTGTTTGACTCAGGTTTAAGAAATGAGTTCTTGTTATTTTATTGTTCTGATTTATCATTCTTTTGTTCCATGTCGTTTTGACTAACCTGTATTCAGAAGACAGCTAGTTACACAGCAGGGGTGGTTTTAAAGAGATAAGAAATTTTTCTGTAATCAATAAGGAAATTCAACTTTCTGTCTCCCTTGTCAAGTAATACAAAAGTAAATTTTCTAATTATTTTATAAATTAGGTCAGTCATTATCCTACGGCATTACTACCTTCTCAGATTATTAGGTGAGAACCATAAGATTTAAAGATATTGACCAGGCCATTATTGTTTACTGTATGTGCACATTCTCCCAGGAGCATCTGGAAGAATCCCTTTTTGCAGTAGTAATAAAGCAAAGGAGATAGGAGTAAATAATTAGAGCTCTTGAATGCAATGTACCAGATTTCCAGTCCATAGCACATGATGGTTAATTATACCCGTGGCTGGAGCTGCAAACTGAAAACACTTTTCCTGTTCTGAGTACAGATGAGATTCCTAGGAACGGAATGAAAAGGTTTGCCTTCAGCTCAGACCTGCTATGATGACCTCCACATCTATGAACTACACTGGAGGGAGCTACTAACAATCCAAAACAGAGAGCTCAAAATACAGAACATTTTGCACAAATATTGCATTGGGCATTTATCTAACTTCAGCACTTGGTATGATACCAGGAGCCCAAAAAAACCCAGAACCGATGTTAGACAATGCAAGAAACATATCCAAAAGCCAGCGTGGGAGGCGTTCTGTTCTATGCACCACAGATACTTTTTAGTTAATCTTTTGTAGTTTTCCAGGGGGTGGATGATGAAGCTAAAAAAAAAAAAAAAGCTGATGAAAGAAAGTGTGTTATTCTTGTAAAGCACAGACCAAACTTCTAGACTTTCAAAAAACTTCTTCAAATCTTTCCTGACAATTCATTAAAGCAAGATAAAAATGACAGCTTGATTGTAAGGAATTCATCAGAAGATGCTAGCCAGAGAAATTTTTACTTCATACATTAAAAAAAAAGAAAAAAAAAAAAAAAAAAAAAAAAAGGTTTCCCAATAATAACGGGGAAATTTTTCATTACTTACATGCATTTCCACCCCCTAAAAATTCTTCTGGGCTGTAGAAGCGACCATAAAGAAAAAGATTAATCAGTGGTATAAGCTTTCTGAATATTTAATTTAAAAGGTCAGCCCTTAGCAGGAAATACACTGTAAAATTACCTATCTGCTCATAATAAAGATCTAACTATGCAGTTATAATCTCTGTGATATCTAAGCAGCTATTGAACCATGTAAATACAAAAAGATTGAAAATAAAAAAAAGTACTTTCTATTGTTCCTTGCTCTTTTATGTTTGTCTAAGCTTCTTCTGTAAGGAGGGAAAAAAACCCTTCAATACCCTCTTCTTTTCTAAGCAAAAGACCAACAAGTCTAAGTGAAGCAACAATATCTACCCTCATTTTCCTCTTTTCTTTCTGAGAGAGGAAAAGAAGAAAAGAGGTAAGGAGCTATCTCATTGTAACGATGCCTCCTTAGCTTTTTGTAAGTCAAATCAAATCCAAATATGAACATCACTTTAAAATCAGTCTGGATGAAAGTGCAGGAGAAATATTAGTCAAAGCTCTTATAGAAGAGTTTTTAAGTAGAAGTGGCCTTTATTTTCTTCCTTTCCAAGAGCATAGCCCTTCCAAATGGCACAAGTTTCCTTATGTCTTTACTTCCTGTATAATGAGACTGAATAACTAAATTTACTGAGTTTTGTGAATGTAGGGAAAATGTAGACGGGAAATGCAAGAAAGGATGAACTCACAGAATCAGAGGAAGCAGTCAACACATTAAATAGTATTTTTCTTTTTTTTTTCTAAGTAAAATTCAGAGGCTTAATAACAGCCTACAGAAAGATAATGAAGTAGCAATGGGAATGTTTTGTGCAAGTGACCTCTTCCCCTTTCTATTGATCCAACAGCAGCAAACCTTTTCTATTTCATATCCACCAAAACAGAACAAGTCCTTCCCAGAGTATGAAGTAAAAAGAAGTTCACCATTCTAGGAAAACTCGGATGACCCCTGCTTGTGTCTCTTGGTGATTAGGCACAGCTTATTAGCTTAGTAATAGCTCAGGCAAGCCCTGCAGTACATCACTTGGAAAAGTGCTCCAGGTGACTAGCAACCATCTGTCATTCACTTGCTCCTTTCTCTGCTCCTGTTAATTTACTACTCCTGTTGTTCCTGTCCCACCTACATTGTCCTTTCTATAATTCATTTACACAACCTATTCAAAAATAATGTCCTCAGAGTTTTACACAATTCCTTTATTCCACTGCTAATAATTGTTTCACATAACAACCAAAAGTTATTTGAACCTCTACACTGCCCGCTCTGTTCAGAGAATAACCTTCCAATAGTTACAATAAGTAACAAAACTAAGTACTACTGGTTAAAAATTACCAAACATTCTTCATTTATGATGTAAATAACGAAGTAACTTATACTGTTAGAAAGAAAACAAAATGAACCTGTCGAAGTAACTGACACTAGTAATGCTTTTATGTCATTCATAATAGATGCATTTTTTTCCTTCAGCCACCTTAGCCTACGTGATAGGCAGCACTTTCTTTCTGGCAAAGAAAGCAGGAGCTGTAACTACCATAAAACTACTTCCATAGTTATAGAAATGCCAAAAGTACAAGGAGAGTAGATGAAAAGAGGCTAAGAAAAACACAACAAGAAGAAAAGTTGGTAACTAAACCCTTACAGTGATACTGCTTGCTGAGTTGACATATGTTTTGTCTTTATGTGAAATACACTGTACAGTTAAACCCATTCTTGGGGTTTTATTACTGTTTTTATTTTTTATTACTTTTTTTCTTTTTTGTAATCAGTGCAAATTTAAAAGACTTGCAACCTCATAAATCACTGACTGTGACTTTCTTTTACTGCAATACAGCTATGCCAGTCTGGTAGAGATAGTGCATAGTACCATCAACCCATCAGCTTTTCTCTTACTCTTGCTCTGGAACAGAACTAATAGACTTCTGAGAATCATAAGGAAAAACTATGCTGGTACATTAGAAGTCACATTTTTGTGTTATTATAATTCTAAAGCTGCCTGCTAGGAAAATAGGCTCATAGTTCTTATGGGAAAACAAATAGCCCTATCTCTCCACATCTTAGGAATAAAATAGCAGTATATAGTTTCAGCTCGGATTATTTAACCAAAGCTCCACCTAAATCTCCATATTTACTAAAATTACTCTGGAATAGCTCTCACTCTTCCTTAGTCTCTGTAAACATCATTAAGTGCATTTCTTCTTCCATGTCCACCTAAACTTATTTCCTCTCAGTAGACAGGTGTAATAATGGTAATCAGAATTCCAAATTCCAAATATTTTTCAGAATAATGCTGCAATACATAATCATAAAAATAACTTTCATGTAAAAAATCTGGGACATGTTATTCCATCATTTTAAAGAGAGCTTGTAATTGATCTTTCTTGGAGACTAATTTTACCAGACTTTCTAGACTTACTGCAATTCACTGTCCTTACCTATTTTTAGTTAAATTTCTGTATGAACTCCTGACTGCTGCAGCATCCTCTTCTCTGACCTGATGTTTTATCCTCCGGGTCTAAGAAATGCATCTGCTGCTATCACTTTTTTTTTCTTATTGCTTTAATTATGTCACTCATTCCCTCGAGTTTCTCCCTTAACTCATTACATGCATCTCCTTCAAAGCCCTGTGGAGTTCTGTTCTTATTTATCTCCCCCCAGCTGTCTTTGCTTTTCTTTCCATCCCAGTCTCGACCAGCCAGTTTGACAGCAGAGAATACAGGCCTTTTTGTTTCCCAACTCACTATTTTAACTACAAATTCAGGCACAAGATTTGTGCTACCTCTTTGATTAAGATCGCCCTGAAGGGTCATTTCTGCTGTGCTGTCTGTGAGTAATCTCTACCTAATATTGACATAAAAGCTTAACTGTAACCTTACTCCTAAAAGGAATTGTCCACACTGTTTGTATGTTTTTTCATAACTAATCTATTTTAATGTGCTTATTGTGAACTCCCCAGGAAACCACATGCCAGGAGTCATTATCAAGGAGGAGAACACATCATAGGAAGCACTTCATCCATCATCCTACCCCCTAAAGGTAACCATTTCTACCCTGGTTTAATAGAATTTTGAGGATCTGAAGTGGAAAATGACTACCAAATTACTTACCCTGTCTCACAGAAGTGACTTGGTTAATCTCCTCAGTGTGCAACAAAATAGGATGTCCAGTCTCTTGTTAAAACTATCCAGGGAAGTACCTTCTCTATTGCCAGCTCCTTTATATTTCTTTTAGCTTGGGGATTGCCTTTCCCCAGGCTTCCTTTATTTCTTGCAATTTTATGCACACTTACAGAGCATATTTTTATAGTAAATAATGGAACTGCAATCTATTCATTCATTATTGATAGATTTTGTACTCCTGTAGCCTGAGTACATTTTATGAAGAACCAGTGATACACAGTTTCTTTTGGAATATAGTCCATGGTCTGTATTTTTTCTCATTAGTCATTTCTGAAATTCCACAAAGTCATAATCAGAAGAGAGCTGGGCTGCCTTTACCAGAAGGTCCATCCAGCTCCAATCCTGCAAACTCAGGGGCACCAAGCCTACAGCAGATATCCAAGGTAGAAAATACAAGCAGCAGGTCAGTGGGGCTACTAAAACAATACTAAAATTTTCAGTTTAGCTATGGAGCTCTATCCAATTCAGATTATTCTCATGTTACTTATTAATACATCTTATTTATCTAACATGATTATATGGCTTTTCAGTGCTTTTAATGACAAAGTTTGTGTTATGCCTCTTAGGGCTGTCTTCCACAGTACAGTTTTTCCTTTAATTTTCACATCTCCTTTAGGAACAGATATAATTTTTATTTGTCTGTCTCCTTTTATGCATCCTCGGGTCTTATCTAAATTTATCTCTGTTTCCTACTCATGGTCAATGTGCTATCTTTTTAGGGTATACCTGCCCCCAAATAGCCATCCTTCCTGGAAATGTATGATGACGAGGTCCCAAGCATGGGCCATTTCCTGTCATTCCCTCCTGCAGAATCTTCCTGTATTTATTTCTCTCCATCAACACAAAGACTGCTCGGATGCAGCAGTCCAAGCACCAGGTGACCTATAAAAGTCTTATGGATGAACTTTTCTGCTTGACTGGGCTGCTGCAGGGAGCTGGGGAAGCTGCAGATAAGAAGCTCACCTGGGAGAGCCACAGATGCCCTATATGGCAGGAGGAGCCCACAGGGTAATTATGCACTAAACTGGGAATTTCCACCTCTTCCCTCAGTCCTGCTGGATTCCTTTCTACATCATGATTTATTTCCAGACTTTTCGAGGGGATTGAAGGAAGCATACTTTGCTATCACTCTTACAGAGTGGTAATGCAGTGCTCATTTTGTCCTTTGTTTTTAGAGTTTGGAAAAGAAATTAAGGATTTCTGCATCTTCCTACTGCCTCCCTCCACTTTCAGATTCTGCCCACTTGAGATTCCTGGCCAAGGAAGGCATTATGTTAAGTGCTGCACTATCAGCAACAGTCACAGACACTTTTTCCAAAAAAAAACAAAAAAAAATCCCAAGTGATGCTGCAAAAAGCCACAATTCCAGGAGATTGTGGGGAGGGCAGGTCTGTAATGGACAGTACAGAGATGCTGAGTGAGCAAACGCTGAGGTAAATCAGAATGAGAAGTAATATAATTATGTCAATGCAGACATCTCCAGAACAGAGCTGTGCTGGCTGGGCCACTGCTCTCTCCTCTAATGAACTCCTCTGCCAGGCTACCCCCCACCCAGCTACTTACATTTGGGAGCCAAACCTCCCTAGATTGCGCTAGAAAGCTCAGAAATCTCTCTAGTTTGTTCCACTCTGCAGTTCTCATTCCCTCAATACATTCTGAAGAGTTACACCGATGTGTGTGTGTGTGTGCAGCGCATTTAAATGGGATGTGTGGCACTTCTTATAGCTGATGTTAAAAGATGTAATTATGCCAATAAATTACATTGACTAGTCAAGACTCCTGGTCAGATAAACCACCCCCACCATGCTAGCAAAAGGCATTACAAATCAGTTGAAGAAAAGCAGTGCTTAAAAGAAAATGAATCTGTGAGACTGACAGCTGACCCAGCCTTGGGGGATGGGAGGACTCCGGTGTGTCAACTGAGCTTCACATGCAGTTCTGCACTTGCCCCCTTAAACGTGAAGAAGCTCCATCTCCACAGAGCTTCTACTACTGATCCCCAGAGCCAGACCTGAGTTTGTACCTAATGAAGAACCCAGTTGACAAATACCATGGCTGATTGATACGAATTTCTGAGCTGGCTGCATTCCAGCTGAGATAACTTTTGTCTGCCTCAGCTTATACAGGGTGGAGAAAACAGGCACAACACAGATCACAGAATGACTGGGGCTGGAAGAGACCTAAAAGACCATCTAGTTTCACACTCCTGCCCTGGGTAGGGACACCTTCTTCTAGACCAGGTTGCGCAAGGTCCCATCCAACCCAGCCCAGAACACTTTCAGAAATGGGTCATCTACAAGTTCTCTGGGAAATCTGTGCCACTGTCTCATCACCCCAATAGTAAAGGATTTCTTCCTGATATCCAATCTAAACCTGTTCTCTGTCAGTTCAAAACCATTACCCATTGTCCCATCACTACATGTCAAAAGTTCATCTCCTGCCCTCTTGTCGCCTCTTTAGGTGCTGGAAGGTGCTAGAAGGTCTCCCTGGAGCCTTTTCTTCTACAGGCTGAACAAACCCAACTCTCAACCTGTCTTCACAGGACATGTTGCCAGGCACCCTGAATACATGTTTGACATACAATGTTTGACTAATGTAAATATCCCAGAGCTATGAAAAGTGTTTTCTGTGATAAAATGAACAGGTTCAACTTTCAGCTGATTATTTTTTGATATAACTTTCCTCCCACTGTACTGTACTTTTTTGTGAGACCATACAGGAAGCTGGACATTACCCAGGAGGATTTTTATTTAAAGAAATTATATATTTTGCAGATTGTAATACTGTTCTAGGAATGCCAATTATTTTAAAAATCAGGAGAAGAGAAAAATTTGACCTGCTCTAGCTGTAGCACACTGTTATCCATTGATGCTGGGTGATTATTGAAAATCGCTTCTCAACAGTGAAGACCAAACTGTGAATGGCAACCAGATTGTGGGATATTTCAAAAATGTATGTGAAGCTCAGAGAAAGGATAAAACAGAAACTAGTGTTAAAAGCAGCTTAGAGGTTTTTTCAATAATGCATAAGAGTGGGACAGCTTGGCATATTCAGAGAAGACTTTTGCTTTAAAAAACTAAGTATTCTGTCTGTTCCCCAGAGGATCTGCCACAGTATCATTTATTTTCTAGCTAATGGGCCAAGTTCACTCAGAAAATGGCTTGCATTCAGCAACACAAAATTAAGCTTCCTAGTGCACCCACCCACCCACCAACCCTGCTGTGCTTTCACAAGCACTCATGTACCTGAGCAGCCAGGGGGGCTGGGCAGGGATCTGTCTGGAAAGGAAAAAAATAAAACCCAAAAAAGCAAATTTTCTTCCCAGGTCAGTTCACAAGGCTGATTCTCTGTGCAGCTGCACAATAGCAGGGCCAAGGCAAGGGCTGGCGTGAGAGGGATGAAGGGGGAAGGAGCAAGTCCTCTAGTGTGATGTCCACCAAGCAGCAGTTCATTCCTACCATGGCTCAAACTGATTTAGGGGATTGGGAATGACACCTTCTAGGATTAGCTGATCTGTGTGCATGGGACAGTTCTACTGGTGCTTCTGAGCCACCTGAGTGTTTTCAGTAGTTTCTGGCAGCAGATCAAGCAGAGGGTGCTGCCTCTCTCTTTCCAGCCAACCTACTTTGCAGACACAGCCGGCACTCTCAGCTCTGCTGTGTGTTTCCCCCACCACACCTTCCCTGCATCTTCACAGGCAGCCTGGGATGACTGTGATAGGGTATATTTTCAGCTGACACTGTGATTCTCTCTAATCTCTCTTTCTGAGTGGAGGCAATGTGATACCCTCCCTAACCTAGAATTTCATCTCTGGTTTGGGTGGTGGTAGATGAGAGGGACAGAGGGGGGCACACACTGGTCTTTAATCCTGCCCATAATGACTATTATCAGTACTGCTGCCAGTTCCTGACCCAGGGTGTAATGGGAATTCCCTCTGAGGCTGTGAAGAGATCAAGGATAGCTGCTTTATCAAAGCTGGGAAAAATACACCTCTCTGCATGGTGTCAACAGCAAGGCTCAATCTACAAACCCTGAGCAGTCACAGAGAGGCGGCTCAGGAGCAGCTGATGGTCACCAGTTCCTGCCAGGCTGGCTGTGCTGGGCACAGCTGTGCAGGAAGAGCAGACCCCAGCAGCAAAGGAAGCCAGGCTGCATCTGCTGCAATTGCATGCAAGGTCCCTGGCATGCCCCTAGAAATAACTGCACACCTAGCCCAGCTCATCTGAACAATGGAACGACAGGACACGTGGGTCCTGCAATCTTCCCTCATTCCCACCCTCCTTCTTCCTCCCAAAGCATTCAGTGCACCCTGTAACTCTCTTCCCTGTTAAAATCTGGCAGTCATTGTCAGTGATCTGCACACAGGATTAGTCTCAATAGAAGACAGATCAAAATGAATTTAAAATTAGAAGTGTGTTGTTTCTCTTGGATAATAGCTAGATTTTCTAATGCAATTGGCCTTTTCCCCCCAGATGAAATGTCTTTGATCTTAACATTAAAAAAATGTAATTTCTAGGGATCGTGAAAATGTAGTTACTCATAAAAATTATTGTAACACTGCATAAAGTTTAGAAGGTAAACTATTTCTTGATGTTAGTAATAAAGTCACAAGCAAAGAACTAGCATAAAATGTTCTGAATAATAGTATGCTGAACCTACTTGAAGAGCTGGAATGCAAACTAAGAGGGTATGTGTTTGAATCTGGTTTTGTGAGGTTTTATTCAAAGGACTTTGTTTAAAAGAATGCAGGAGAGGCCATCAGTTACCTGTCACTGGCAGGCCAGTACTGTAGCTTACTGTAGTTCTAAGAAAAATAAGTTTCATATTGGTACAGAATCCGAAACTGTATGCATGGCAGAGACATGCAGAATGCCATAGGTAATTTAGTCAAAATTAGATTTATTGGCAAAATCTAAAGTAATTAATGTAGTACTCACTCTCCAGGAATGCCACAGTATCACAGACTTGGAGAACACAAATAACTATAATTTGTTTCTCAAAGAGATTTTATCTCTTTTAGAAACCAAACCAAAGCACTCATGTTACTATATTGGCACTACCAGAGTTTTCTAAATCATTGAGAAAAGGAAGGCAACACTATAAAGTGATAGTGGTTGTTTTGAAGACTGGAAGTCAAATATCTTGTTCTGCTGGCATGATGGCAAATCAGCAGAAACACAAAGATAACTTGCCTGAAAAGCCTGAGACTTCAAAGAATGTAAATGAATATCTAAAACACAAAATACAATAAATGACTATAATATAAACTAAAATCATGTATATGAAAAATGTATAGATATGTAATAAAATGTTTATTAAACTGGTAGCTACGAATGCAACAACAAGAATTCTTAATCCTTCTTGTCAGTAACCAAAGTTGTAGAGAATCACAAATCACTCTTAAGAGTGGATCTGACTGACTTTTCAGAGAGATAGCTCCAAAGGGACTTTATTACATCTGCAGATGGAGAGCTCAGAGTGAACAAAAGCCTCTGAGAAAAATGCTCCTCTTATTACTATAACACTATTATAATATAGTCTTAATCTCCTTGCAGTAAATGCATGATTCTGGGAGTTAGCTTAGGAGGAAGCACTTGTGTTTAAAAGTGCTAAGTCCTAGTATACCTTAAGAGACTTCAGTAAGAACAGAAAATCTACAGTTCAGCCCAAATTTTAGTCAGAAAGTTGGTGCGGGAGAAAGGGCTGGAGCACACCAGACTCTTTGCTCTACACTACTCCAGTTTGTACTTAATACTTCAATATTCGAATTTCAGAAGTTCCAAGCAAAGAGTGACTTCAAAGCGAAGACAGTCCCAAAATGTGATCAATATCAAGCGCACCTACCCAGGAGATTGGTTTGTTCCCTGTTACATATTTGGATCTTGGTCCCTACCGAGGTCTGACCCTACACCCAGGCTGCTGCACTGGCTTCCTTTCAGGTGGACCCACTTGATACCTTCAAAATTATCTTTCTGAGAACTGCTTACTGCACTGAAAAATCACATGAACTTAAGGTCAGAAAATGCCAGCAGCAGGTGTAGAGAGAGCACACAGCTTTGCACAAAGGCTTAGCTCTCCCAAAAATATCTCACAGAAGCAAGAAAAAGTGGTTGACACAGAAGGAAAGAATAAACATCTAGCCCCATATTTAAGTTGTGTTTTTTCTCTTACACAATAAGTTTCCAGGCTTATAAATTAAGGTTGAGAAATGGGGAAAAATGGCAACTGAATTGTTAGTTGCTAGGTACTCTAGGTTTGATACTGAAAATTGCTTTATACCTTCAGACCTCACTGAAGTGTTGAGAAACAGAGTTTCTCACAATGAAGGGAGTGAGTATCTGCCAAGATCAGACTGTTGGCACTGCCTCCAGGGTGCATACACTTCCAGAGCAAGAAGTAAATCTCTCTTATCTCTCCTTTTATTCCCAGCTTCCATTTTGTTTAAGGACAAGGCAGCTTAAAAATAATAATAATTAAAAAAACCTTACTCATTTCCATAGCAGTAAAAAAAACCCCCTTACTCATTTCCACAGTAGTACATAAAAATGAGGCAAATGAATAATGGAACTGCTCACCCATCTCTGCAAGGCTGTGGGGGATAGCACATATCCATTTAGGAGATGGGAGTTGTCAAAGAAACAGACACCAGGAAAAACATGATAAAAAGATCGATCACCTTTGAAATACACCTGCTGCTTTTGCCTGCAGATAAAGCAGAAAAATAAAGCCTGTTTTGCCCTTGTCTGTAAAAACAATGGTACACCAGGAATACTGAAACATTTCGGGTAGGTCTCCCAGCTGTCACACTGGGACAGACAGAAATGAGCTGCTGCTATGACGTTCACAGGAAAGGAATGAGTTTGCACTTAGAGCTCTGCCACTCATGGTCTGGGTCTCTTGCTCTGCAGAGGAGCAGCTCTCGTGAGCTTCAGTGGAGATTACCCAACCTCTTGTATTTCTCCTCTACAAACAGATTTTTTTTCCAAATTCTCCCACAGTTAAAACCAGGTTTTCAAGAGTCTGCAGCACCCAGCAACTCTTGCTGTATGATATGTGGCCGGGTGGAAAGCTACAGAAGAGAAGCTGATGCTGCTTTTACAGGATCCAGTTGCAGGTCCTGATTTCATTTGAACACCAGGCCCCACAAATATGGAATGTAAAATAAATCACACATCCCATGGAGAGGACAGTATAAAGTTGATATATCAAATCAATCCCATTAAAATCCCATTAGTTCTTGGATGGCCCATTACATAGGTATGTTTTTATCTACCGTGAGCATGACCATTACTTCTTCAAAGCATACTTCACAGTGGGACTTCTAGCACTCATTTCAGTGTGTTCAGGAGGCAGCCCAATATCTCTAACACATGAAGAATAAAGCCTTAAAATTTGTTTTTCTGTTTAAGTTAACAGTCTACATCAATGAAGGATGCAGCATTTTGATTGTAGGTAAAAGAACGCAGCTGGAAACATTTTTTTTTTCTCTTACTTCAGCCAAAGATTTTTCGAGATATAATAATCTGTCTCCTCACTCCAGTGAAATGCTATTTTGATAGAATTAATTTTAAATGAGCTCCCAGCCTTTCATAGTTCAGTGCACTAATTACATCCACCCAACACAAACGCGAGATGACGCCTCTCATCCGTGGGGTCGTGGGGATGCTGGAGCCAGGGAAATGCAGCAAGCAGAGCTGAGACACAGTGTGTGATTTGTTCATCTTCTTTTGCTTGCAGAGGCACAAAAGTACCTTCCAACTAAATGCTGAAATTCTGCATAAGGATATAAACCTGCAGGAATGAGATATATAGAGCTAAGGCTCTTTTGTTCTTTTCATCTTAGAGCACAGAAGAATTGAAGAACTCCCGCATATTGTTAGCCAGGAATGTTCTTAGGGGCTAGCAGTGGGCCAATACTGGTAAAACCATCTGACATATATGCATGTGGTCTTTTTTCCTGACTAACAATAAAGAGAATCAAGACAATATTTAAGGTTTGGGCTTCTTTAAAAAAGGCTTAGTTCATTACAAAAAAAAGTTAAAACTATTTAACAAAAAATATTTTAAATACATAATTTATTCATTAAATATGAGAAATTATCAAATATTTCTTCATAACTTAACTTTCTACAATTCAATATAAGATTTTGTAAGAGTAGTATTTAAATCGGTTTCAATTCTGTGTGCAAGCCACAGGCTGGAAATGACAGAATGAGGACAAAATAATTTAAAAATATTTTTTAAGAAATATTTGGAGAAAAGTTAGTATTGGATCCTATATACAGCCATATTTTTCTTCAATTTTACTTCCCCCCTAGCCTCAGGGAAGGCAACAGCTGAGGAAGGCTGCATCTCAGTCAGAAGGCTCTTGAATCATAGTGCTAAGATTTAAATGCTGCAGTGTTCTGTACAATATCTATGTTGGAAATGTTAGTTGGTGAGTCTTCTACAAGCCCTTATTAACTCTTTATGTTAATTTCAACACTTTTCCTGATAAGCATCTACAAATCAACCCCCAAATTCCCATGTCTAGTCATGTAACAAGGCCTATTTAATAGATTACTACGCTTAGTATACATACCAACTACTCAGAAGAAGGATTAAATCAGCTAACTTGATCTCCAGCCTTAACTTAAATTAATGTGCTATTTACTTGTTCTGTAACACCTTTCTCTGCTGCTTTAAAAGGTTTTACCACTCTTGGGAAAGTTTGGTTTGATAGAGAACTCATTTAGATTTTGATATCAGAAACTTAACACTCTCATTTAAAGTCAAGGTGAAGGTTTTCTCTATGGTAACAGAAAGACAGGCTCCTTTGGTGGTAATTGCTTCTGTATAGGTTTAACCATTCTTTGGAAGAAGTTTTCCCTTTGCACTAGCTTTTGAGGCACTCATAATTGTGGAATAAGTGCTCCTAAGATTGAAGGAAAAAGTCAGGTCAGCTGAATGTGGGTCATTGGCTCCATAATCGAGTACAATCTGCCTGTAATTATTTACCACCTTTCAGAAAGAGAATCATTAGGACCAATATTACAGTCAGCTGGGCGGGAAAGAAGATCAAATGTTTTTAGGTGGGAGAGAAGGTAGGGCATGCTCTCTAGTTGTATGAATTTTGAAAAACTGAAACTTCTATTCAAAGAAAGAGAAACAGAAAGAGGGAAGATCCCCAAAATAACTGGTGAATAGGATACTCCATCTGAGTGATGCAGACCAGTGTTTACAGCTTCTTCTGCATGATTTGGACCAACTAAAAAGAAATTTCTACCTTAATAGCATAGGTTGCTCTCTTCATCTTGGACTTGCAGCATTTTTTTTCTTTTCTAATAGGTATACTTCATTTCAAAGAAAGCTTTTCCAAATTGCTGTAGTCCTGACAAGTTTTCATGAGGATAATCCTGTACCTGCTCTATGTAAGCTCATCCAGATCAGAGCCTCACAGTGATCTCCTGCCGAGCTGCTCCACACCAAAAATCCTAGCTGGCCAACCAAATAATGGGATGTACTCTTCAACTTTTTAAAGAGAGAAGACAGAGATGTTCCTCTGCAGAATAGCACACAACTGTGTGCAGGATTCCCTGCAGGCTTTTCCACTCCCTTCTTGTTCTAAGCTAAATGCTATTAACACCATCTCATGCTAAATAAATAAAAGCTTTTGCACTTTACACATAAGGATGTCCTGGCCTGAAGCATCTTTCACAATTTAGATATTGGACTCTAAGCAAATAACTCTACATCAAGACATGCTCTCAAAGATGAGCCAAAGGAATATTTCCCATGGATTAGCACAAAGCCTAAACCTGCTGCAGTCTCACATGTGAAAATTGCCCAGCAATGCACGTGCACATCTGACTGGTGGGAAGATAATCATACAAACAATCCCAAATCCACGGGTGATGGAAATTCCTTTAATATCCATGAAAGATATGCACATTGATTTTCATACAGTCGCTTCTAGTTGTATGTTTGAGTAGCTACCTGTATGAGTACGTGGAAGGAAAATCATTTGTGGCTGCTAGGAAAGTAGCCTCACAAATAAATGGGTAAAATGCTGCCTTTATCTTCCTTCTCTGACCACTGAGACATTTAAGCAAAGCTTTCCATCTTCATCCTTTTCAGGATGAAATCCTGATGGTTTTGGTGCTTCACCTAAATAAAAATGTTTTATCAAATGTCTTGACCTCTTTCATGCTTTCAACCAAAAACATGAACAAGCAGCATGATTTTAAAAAGTGTAAAAGCATAATTTCAATTGCTTTTGACTTTTGCAAAAAAAATCAAACCATTCCTTATTATATTAATCTATATAATTATATCACAAATAACAAAAAAAACCCCCATGCCTGATCAAAGTTTCTTTTTATTTCCAGAACTGTAAGCTTTGCAAAAATATTTTAGTGGGAAACTGCAAAATTTCACATCTTCCTTTGGTTGACACACAAGTGTCAGAATTCCCCTGGAGCAGGAGTTCTGGATGCCTCTAAGCTGAACTGAGCAGTGCCACCCTCCTGCTAGAGCAGAGTCAGCACTCTATGGGCACCAGGACAGATCTCAGTGCACATAAATCTTTTTGGCCTGCAGTTTAGCCAGGGGGCTCTGCCCAGTCATTCCTACTAGCTCTGGCAGCTGTGGGAAGTACTTTCAAATTGCTGTTAAAAATTACACAACATACACTATAATAGGGAATAATGAGGGCGTAAAAAAAATCTTTCCAAGAATGGGTGTTGCTGTGTCTGCTTTTCCTTGCTGTCACGGAAGAAAACTGAAAATCACAGCATCCATTTCAATGAAGAGATATCTGGAACTCTGGAGTTCCTCCTCACATTGCAATATAAAATCTTTCAGAGGTCTTGCTTAGGAATCCCACTAGAATCTGCATATATTGAAGACATATATGAAGATAAACAGGTTGTCAGAATGCCTTCAAAGCAGAAAAATCAGCAATCTGAGAATCCAGAAATAACTGAAATTCTCACTCCATAAATCTTGAATTAGGTTCGATCATGGTGAATTACATTGCCTTCTGGCACTAAGCCCTGCTAATTACTACAATCCTCACTTAGGGAGTGGTGAGATTTAATATTACCATCAAAGTACATCCAGTCAGTCCTGCATCACCCATACAGAAGCCACAACTCAATTAGACACTGAATCTAAGCTCTTTGTTCCCTTTTATACTGCTGGAGTCCTTGTCAACTTAAATTACATGTGAATCGACACAAAGTCTTAAAGACATAGCCGCTAGTGAAAACTTTTCTGCGTGAGGGGGATTAATCACAGATAGCAATTAGCATTCCAAGAATTAAATGCAACTATAAAATGATACAAATGCTAATAAACAAACTCATTAGTACTTATTTTCTTTCTGCTACAAAGATTAATCAAAGGTCATAACACTACAGTTGACAAGATTCCTGTGATTACAACTCCACTATGCAGTCTAACATTCATTTCCCTTTTCTCACAAACTGCCCTATGGCCCTGAAGGAAGAATGGACAATGTCAAATGACTTTTTTGATGTCAGAGTGATATTCAAGAGCTGAACAATGCAAAATCTACATGAAATGAAATAGATCATTAAAGTGAAATCCCAAATTCTGAAATATTTTTTTACTTAAAATACAACAAAAAAATCCCCAATAATCTTGTCTCTTGAAATCACAGGATGGGTCAGATTGGAAGGGATGACAGTGGACCCATCTGGTTCAACCTCCCTCCTCAATCAGAGCCACCCTGGAGCTGGGATTGAACCCAGATGGTTCTTGAGTATCTCTGGAGAGGGAGACTCCACAGCCTCCCTCAGCAGAGAGGTATTTATCAATGCAGTCAGCTCTTGGTCACAGCTACATCTATTACAGGTACTAGGAGGGAGTGGAGATGTAAAATTTCAATCTTCTGCCTCCATGACCTGTGAAATGCAATGTGAAAATACCTAAGCTGTTTCCAAGGAAGTTAGCTCAGTCCTTGACCTGTACAGGTGGCTCAGCTAGGATGCCTGACACACAAAAGATGTGAAATAGCTTCCAGAGCCAAGCTGGTTATCTCTGTGCAGCACTGACCTGGACCCTCACACCATCTGGGCTGTCTGCTCAGGTCAGTGCTAGCTCAGAGCTCTCTGTGCCCAGCCAGGTCACAGACCTTTCTTTTCTCCATTACCTCCCTCTGGCTGGCTCTGATAGCCTGTTATGCCAAAGTTCTGCATGAGCTATGCTTTTACTTTCTTTCAGGTGATTCTGTCCTCCCATTTGGGCACCAGGCACTACTTTCTTTCATTAATCTTAAATTAGGTTGTAAGTGGGATACAGTCTCCCTGTGAAACTCACTGAGTAATATTCCCACTGTGGTGGCACCTGGAGCACACCAGGAAGAGAGACAATACAGAAGTAATTCCTGGTATAGGAACTGCTGTGGTATCAGACAAATGATATGGAATTTACTCCTGGCTGAGGGCTAAATAGCATTTCAAATCTTTTTCAGAAACCACTTATAAAGCTTCTGGGCATGCCACTGTCCTAATACAGCCAAACAGCGATTCACCAGCAGCTTACAAATGTACAGCAGCATACACATAAGCATACAGACATGCCCTAACACCCACATTAACATCCCTTCTCTGCAATCTGGTGACAGAGTGAACGAGATAAGCAACCAGTTGAGGGTGGAAAATGTCTCCAGTTAATGATAGTGAGGAATGGTCTTTTCTTCTGGAAACCACTGTCTATATTGATAGGCCTCTCTGACATGGTCTTGACATTTCTCTGCACTTGTAATGCCTGAAGCAAGATACAGATTGAAAATCTCTATTTTTATCTTTCAAAGGATCTAAGTACCCATCTTCTTTTGCTAACCTGAGAGGACTCAACCCCTACTTTTCTCCTCCTGAAGATCCTACACATTAAGGAAAAGTCCTTCAATTACTTCCCTTATTGATAATAAATTATAAGAGAGCTGCTCTGGGCAACTGGGCTAGCAGAGATGGATGAAAATTGCCTTCTTTTAGAAGGGCAAATGAGATGGCTCATGAGGTTGTGGCCAAGTGAATAAAATCCTGGATTTTGTGTGGTATGTTTCCCTATCAAATGCTGGATAATGAACAAAAGAAAAGCAAACAAAGAGAGAAATGAGAGAAGGCCAATTATACCCTGGGCTGCATCAAAAGAAGTGTGACCAGCAAGCCAAGGGAGGGGATTCTCCCTCTCTAATCCTCTCCCATAAAACCCCACCTGGATTACAGCATCCAGCTTTGGGGTCCTCATCACAGGAAAGACATGGACTTGTTAGGATTGGGTCCAGAGGAGGTCATGAAGGTGGAGAGAGGGCTGGAGAACCTCTCCTATGAAGACATGCTGAGAGAGCTGCTGGTGTTCAGCCTGGAGAAGAGAAGGCTCCAGTGAGACCTTATTGTGGCATTTTAATCCTTAAAAGGGGCTTAAAGGAAAAATGGGAACAAACAATTTAACCGGGTCCATTGCAAGAGGACAAGAGGTAATAATTTTAAACTAAAAGAGAGTAGCTTTAGAAAAGTCATAAAGAAGATATTTCTTATGATGGGGCTGGTGAAACACTGAAATAAGTTGCCTTGAGGTGGTAGATGTCCCATCCCTGGAAACATGTTTTCCATGGATTGGTATCATGGTGTGCCATCCTATGGAGCTGTGAGTTTAGTGTTTAAGACCCTGTCCTGGTCAGTCACAGACCAAAGAGCAATTCAAAAGACCAGCCGCTGGGTTTCTCCCTGCAAGCAGATGTCTACTGCCATTTGAGATGCCCTAACGTCGCCTGACTGATTTTCAGGGGCCACACAGGTCTCTCCTAAGACTTACAAGAGATATTCCAGCTTTGTGCAGGTCACCAGAAGGCTAGAACACCGCAGATCATACCGAGCAGTCATGGCTGTTCACCTGAGTCAAGCCTTAGGTTTCCCCTCCAGAGGTGGAAAGCGTTGTCAGCACTGACAAGGTGTCCATCAACAAGAGGAGTTCAGGCACCCACAGTACATCATGTCCTATGATTAGTAAATGACCTCAATGCTTGTGGACAGAGTACATGAATCCAGGCATTCATTTGGAACTCAAACCCACTGTGACGCGTTTTAATTGCTGCAGGCCAAATCTCAGCAGCCTAGAGGCACATGATCATAGTGTTTTCCAGACTGAATTTCTAGGTCCAGGAATGGTAACTCTTTCATGACACAGAGTGGGTCAGTTTTACCAGCCAGGAACCATCTATCCAAGCAAACTTACTGCCTAACAAGCAGTTCCCAAAGACTGACTCATGGTCACTGGAATCAGTAACATTTCCACACTGCTTCAGCAGTGCTGCTGAAGCTAAAAGCTAGGCTTACCTAAGTCTGAGAAAATAGACCTGAAGGGTTATGTATGAAGTTCTCCTCATTTTAAAATACACTCTGCTCAAACAAATTCAGAATATTAATTCTGAAATTATACCACTGAGAGACAATTCTTGTATATCAAGCAGGTAAAATAATAATGGATCTAAAAGTCTTTTGGAGGTATAAAAATTGAGATTTCTTACAATATATTCAAAAATGTTTACAAGTCCAATGTAGAATTCTGAAGAATTATGAACAGCTAGACCATTGACCCTTAGCCTTGCTGTCTTCCTGTATCCAAGTGGAATCAAAGAGTCTCACCAACACGAAGTCATGGGGCAAGAAAAAGGCAACAAAACACGTCAGAATGACATCCTGGGAAGCATCCCTCATGCAGGAAGCCTTTATCCCACCCACAGATGGAAAAGGCACCCAGCAGATGGAAAAGGCAGAGGTTTGAATGAACATCAGTGCCTTAGAAGGGAGAAGCTACTTACATAAAAATAGAACTCTATCCTATACAGCAGCCTGTGAGGATGTGCAAATTCTGCTGCTGCTGTAATTCTGAAGCCCTTGAAGCTCATTCTCACACATACATTCACATGCATTCTTTACAACCCCTAAACAAGAAAGGGCACAGCTAGACACAGTAGACTGTACATAATCTGAGGATAAGTCATTTTTATTAATACGTAAATTAGCAAGTTGCTATCTACATACATAATTTATTAGATACGGACATATATGGAAAAATGCATTTGGAGTCTCAAGGCTGAGTCTAACTAGCATGTTTCCTAGTAGAACATCTAAATTTTTCTTACAGTACTGAAAGGGGCCATGAAGCATGCAAACCAGGCACTTAATAAGGATCTAAGTCATTATTTCAGCTCTGAGTACTTAATTTATATGTCCTAGTTGGCAAATTGTTCTTCCAGCATGCTTCTCCTATTTTAAAGGGTATTTATCCCTATATAAGGCATACTGTAGTGTCTCTTAGTATGAGTGCTGGGACTCAACACACCTTTATTTAGCACCTTAACTGGAGACTGCTCTACTGTTCTGGTAATTGATGGAAAGAGGAAGAATTTACACAGATTGTGTCTGTCTCCCTTTTTTTTTTTTGTATCTGAGGGATCTGTGCTCATAACTTGACTTCAGTTCAGTGACCAAAGTCAACAAGGAGAAACCCAGATCTGGGTCTTCTGGGAACAAGCTATATTTGGATAAACATTTATTGCTTCAGGAAGGCCTTTTAATCATAATCAAGTCAGTCTCACTTTGTCAACAGATGTGTTTGATATTCAGTTTTAGTATTTTATAGTAGAAATGCCTCAGGCATATACCTGTCCTCACAACTCTAGCCAAGTGCCACAGATATTCCTGCATTCACACAGGCAGGGAGAATTTTGTATTATTTACCCCATATTCTATTCTCCTTTCTTATATATTCCAGTTTTAGGTATGATAATGAGTCACACAAGAAAGAAGAAGCTAGAAAGATGTGTTATCAAACTGAAAGCATGTCACTGAATTTACTGCTTTTATTTTTTTAACATAGAATTGATGTTAAAAGTATTCTGACTAGAGAATGAGGGGTTTGGACTTTGAAAATGCTGCCCTACTGACAACAAAATAAGTAGGTGCATGTTGTTCACAAAAGTATGTGTGTAAAAGGGACTAGAAGAGACTTTGTTATTTACCCATTTTAATTTGTAAGTATTGTTGTATCTAATATCTTGTATAAAAATGAAAGTGGGCTCATCTCAAAAAATTTGTCTCCTTTTGTGAAATAGGTTATTGTACCATAAGGAAGAAACCTTTTAGACTTTTACTAGCTAAACCAGCAATATAAATTAGAAATAGAACTTTAGTTTTATGGTCATTTTCTTCCAATGCTGCTGACAGCGTGCTGGTGTGGTTAAAAAGAAATCATGGTTTTGGACAAAGATAACATGGGTTGCACTCCCTCAGAAAGGTACAGAAAGAGATGTGGAAGAAAGAATGAAACTGAATTCATGATGAAATAGGGAGTACATGTATCTAAAAGGATTTCTACTGCTGACAGTACTAATGATACCATTTCCAAGCACTGAAGTGCTGCTGTCTTTTCATACTCAGCTGCTGTGAAGGGGAGGTTGGACTAGATAATGCTCTGAACCATATCTCAGAACAATCACTTTTATCCCAAAGAAGGTGAAAAGAGGATAAGAGGAGAAAGGAGAGAAAGAGTATCTTGCAGTAAAGGAGATAAGGGAAACAATAACCAGATTTATACCATTTTTTGCTAAAGAAAAAAAATCACACAGTGTTTCCCCAAGAAGCACTTGGGGACAGATCATGTTTAGATATTGACTGCAATTTCCTAAGGATAGTTATGAATATCTTTAAATTTAGCTGTGGCCTTTTCTTGAAAATTCAGATTTCTGAGTGGTTTCAAGATCTTCATCACCTCTGAACATTTAATTTAACAAAAGATTAAAAAGAAACCCCTTTGACTTTGCATGGAAATGGAGAGTAGGAGCAGGCATCACTCCCACACAGGGGCACTGACAGCAGCAGAGCTCAGACCGTGCCTCCATGTGTGAGCCCTTTTTCCACCAGCAGGGCAAGCTGCCTGCTTGGCTTTGCAATGGGAAGGAGGAGGATTGTAGAGGAATAGTCAGGAGAAACCAAGAGATGGTTTAATGAATTGCTCCTCAGTTCCCGTCAGCCTGAGTTTCTTTATGACTCACTATGATTCCACCCCCTCAGCAGCATATGGGAAGAAACTTAGGTTGATCCAAAAGGATTAGATATTCTTTTGACTTCAGCTCCAAATGATTTCAAGACCCAATACCTGGACTTACATAAACCTGGTTTTAAGTATAGAAGTGAAAGACACTAATTGATTTTTGGATAAAAACAGAACAGATCAGAGAGCAAGAAACTGGTCACCCGAGGTTATACCAAGGTTTATGACTGACAGAATAGCTAAGAAGCCCATGCAATATCTATGATGAAAATGTGCTTTTGAAGGTCTGGAACACTCTGTGTTGGCAGATATTTTGGGTAAATGGCATCAGGACTTTAGCAGACTGGTCTGTTGGATGATCTCTGCCTACAGAGTGCAGATGTATACACAGCACAGAGCATTTGTAAGAAAGGCAAGACAAGCTTCATGTAATTTAAGAAAAAAATTAACGCACACAGGCACATTCAATTCACACATTTGCTTTGTGAAGCCACGTGGCCTCATTCTGTTCTCGGTTTTGAGGGTTCAGCAAACCAGTACCATCTGAGACAGAGAGAGCAGACAACTGGCAAGTGCCACTAATACAAACAGAAATGGTGAACCCAAATGTGAAAAGCTGCTGCAATATTAGTGGCATATGGCAGGCACACATGAGACCTGCCCTGTGTGTTGTTTTCAGCTAGGATGTGTCACCAGCCAGCCTGGCACAGCTGCAGTACAGATGTGCTGTACGCCATGCTGGTGGCATACACTTTTCCCACTCTTGTAAAATACTGTATTCTCTGTCAGCTCAGAATCTAGTAAGATAAATGGCTAGGTAGAGGGAAGAGATGCTATTATTGCCCTGGTCAATGAAAAATAGAGTTGAAACTGTCCATCTTCTCTGGTGGCAGCATCTGACCTCTCCACCAGTGCATGGACATAAGCTGGCCATCAGCCTGTGAATACCTCCTGGATTAATTGCAGCAGAAATGCTTTAGTGCCTGGCAATAAAATTAAAACATCTCTTTCTCTGCCACAACCCTTCAGAAAAAAATAAACAGGTTTTATTAGATGTGGTGGTGATAGAACAAGCTATTTACTAAATAATTTGTTATTCATTTTGCATTCAGTTTACAAAGAGAAATTTCACCTTCTGGGTGGTGCACATACTGCTCAATTTAACTGCTCTTTGGGCACTTGCTATTCACAGCATGTAGCTGCTTACATGAGCCACAGGGTGTTCTTCCCCATTGCCTTGCAAGATTTCTGGAGCATTTCAGACAGATTTCTGTAAATTTTTCTTACACTAGAAGGGTGGCTTTATTTAGCTTGATCTTATGCATACCACTGTCCATGGCTGACAGAATGTCCACATGCAAACCTGAGTATTCATATGAATACCAAAACAATGTGGACAAAACCCCTCTTGCCTCACAAGTATCAATGAAACAAATAAAATTGCATCAAGAAGCTGTTCATGGTCTGAATGAGCAGTGTTTGAGACATGCATTATTCAAGCTGTTTTCTCTTAGGATAGTCCACCCTTTTCAGTGCTCTGTTCCAAGATGTTAAATTCATCAGGTCATAGGTAGTTGTAAAATAAACTGGATCATCCAAATACAACCCAAACAATGCACATCTTCTGTGTCAGTACGGTTGCAGATGATGGACCTAAGCATGTGGAGTCGCATGGATGAAATAGAAAGCATTCAACAAATGTCTGCATCTTTCTACATGCAGAATTACATTTCAAAAGAATCAGAGAATCATCACATGGGCTCGTTTTGGCTTCCAGGGGAATATCATTTTGTGTAACTTATTTACACTCAAAATAATACTTGAGGACTAACGACTGCAAAATTATTCTTTCAGCACAAAATTTGGAACAAGATAGGTGTACAATTGACTTGAAAATGTAAATACCCTGATCATCTTTTAACATGAAACCCAGGAAACAAAGTCCCCTTGAAATTCAGTAAGACTTTGGGCTCTACATGTTTACAGATAGTGCTTCAGATAGTTCTGCTGATAGAGAAGGAGATATTCACAAACATTAACTTGAGCCCAGGGAAACAAGCCACTGGAGTGCTGCCTACAGAAACATGCATTTTCCTGCTGATGATGGAGGGAGCCTGGGGATAGTAGATTTAATAGACAACCAGCCTCCACTGTGCCATTCAAGATATTGGCCCTGGTTCACTCTTGCCATTCAGATGTAATTCCATAATGAAACAATGATAACCAGAAAGGGTCTGTAACACTCCTTTGCAATGGCAAAATGAAATAGCTGCACATCCTCTGCCAGGTGCTTGTTGGACCCTGTTGGAAGGGATCCAAATAATTAGCTGCTTACCAGATGGGTAGCAAAACACAAACAATATAACGTGTCTTTTGGGTACAGACAACCCTGACTTTCAGTGATGTAATAAAAATAACATGTGACAGCATTTAACTTGTCAGCAATTTGAGAACTTAATTTTGTAGTTTGTAATCTGCAATGGTTTTATTTTCATTAACAAAACACCTACAGATAGGAGACTAAAAATACAGCTGGCAGAGGGGGAAACAGCTTCCCAGTGGGATATCAAGACTTTGCTTCATTGCCAGTGAAGGACCTGAGACACTAAGCAACAAACTGGAAAACATCACTACCATGTATGAAAGCTATTTTAGCACTTTTAGTAACTTGTAACATTCTCAATGTCTGTGACTAATCAAAAAAAAAAAAAAACCAAGACCAGTAAATTTTATCTTCCACACCCCCAAAAAATGTGAAATATACAGCATACCAGACATGGCAATGGGTTTATAGTGTTTGCAAGCAATCACTAAAATAACCTTTAAAATTCACCTCTGAGCTTCACTGGCACTGACAAAGCAAGACCTGACTGAGACAACTGAAGTTTTCCAGAGAGGAATTACTTCTGGGAGCTTATTTTTCAGCCTCAGGCCTCCCACATTTGCTAGGATGAAGATTTGGGAAGGTTTTTTGGTCCAGTGTAAAGATGTACTTGAGCTGAGCAAATGCAGCCTCCATAGTTGCTTTTTCTTAAATAAATAATGTGAAGACTTTTGCCAGCTGTCTGTACATTCAAGCAGAAGTGGCACATATTTTACTTAGAGCAAAAGTTATTGAGTCTTGAACTTTATGATTCACCTGAGCAACATTGGCAAGTCTTGCAATTTCCTCCTGGTATTAGGTGGTTTTTTCCCAGAAACCTAGACCTCTGAGTCATGGATTATATGTGAATTTTAACTTTCTTAATGAATAAATAAAACCCATTTTCCAGCTTTCCTGGTTATACACAAATATTTGGAAAACACAAATGTGGCAGCCCAAAAGGCTTCAAAACCAGAAGACAAACAAGGAATGTATCATTTCATAAAAGGCATAAGGAATATTAAGTCATTGCATTATTCCTGGAACCTAACACTTAGTTTCTGAGGACCTGCTGCTAGGAAAACCATCTATGTAAAATCAAAATTCCATCCAGATTAATCCCACTGCCCTCTCGCCCCAGTCCTCTCTGCAGTTTTAGGTCTCTGGCACCTGCTGGCCCAACTGAATTCTCCATTTGAATGAGCACTTTTATCATCATGGAAATAGTTGCTGTTTCACAGTAGATTGTGACTGGGGACAAAGACTCAGAAAATGCTTTGACCAATTTTATTTCACTAAGGTTCCATTCGTAATAAACCAGTAAAATATTTACAGGAAAGGTCAGCACTAAGCACAACCAGATTTGTACATAATTTTCTAAGGTCTGCTCCAAGCCCATCAAAGCTTTTGACCTCCTTCCATGAGTTTTGAATAAGACCCTTTAAAGAATCATATTCATAAATACCCTTCTATTAAAATAGAAACTCTTTAACATTTACCAAACAGATTTTTATAATTAATTCTTATTTTTGGTTAATAAACCAATAATTTCTAAATCTCTCCAAAGAGAGATATAATATAGAGTTATTTCCATTCTGTTTCAAGAAAAAATAAAAACCGTAAGAACAAGTAGTAAAAAATTAAATATATGCCTAAAACTTCTGTCAATAAAGCAACCAAATCTGTATCAACATAACATATGAATCCATATATTGGAATAATTAATTTTGGCTAGAATTTCTTTGAGATTTATTTTTTAGAAGATACATTTCTTTAAAAGTAGTTATTTATCTCTGTTAATTCAAGAATTTCACTTTAGCAACACCCATGAAAAGGGATGATAAGGGTTCAGATGAATTAAGATCACTTATAACAAATTTCTCCTGAAGCCTAAAGTGTGCCATACTAGATATTTTCTATCTGCTGCTTTCCAGATCTTGGCTTAACCACTAACTACACTCCTGTTGGTTATCACATGACTGTGGATTAGTATTAAACAGACATTGGGTATAAATATTAATACATAATCATGGGTATGCATGTATAAAATATACATTATTCAAATCATAGGAGTTTTACATTTTCAATTGCAGAAGAATTTGAGACGTATGTAATTGAAGAGTCTACTGAAATTAATTTCAAATGGCTCAAAAATGAGTCCCAAGAACATCTGCTGGAGCATACGGCACAACAGGATGTTCAGTCTCATGCCATAACAGTACACCTTGGGTGCAGCATGAGGCATGAAGCCAAAAGGCACATTTAGAGGGGAAAAAAAATCTAGACAGAAGCAAACTAAATACCTAGAATTTTATTTAATATATACATGATAGTAGTTTCCTGTTTAGTTTATCCTCTACATAAAATTAAAAAGCTTCACCACAGAGTATTTCAAGAAATCCAGTGTCTTGTAGAAAAATTGCTTTCTTAATGGAAATACTTCCATGTTTTTTAACAGTGCCCGTTCAACCAAAGTGCCTAATATCCATTGTCTTTAAATCTTTTAAATCACCTGGAAATCAGAGCAAACCTTTATCTGTGGCTCAGTTAGACTGAGACATCACAGGGAGCCATGAACCATGGAGAGATCAATTGGAGAGTGGAAGGGCTCCTTTCTACCTTGACTCTGTAGCATCAGGATGCTGTGGAAGGACTGTGTGTATAAAAGGGGATGGAAAACTGCACATCAGACATCTCACTTAGCAAATTATGACATTTCCCATGGAGTGAGAACAATATAATTAAGCTCTTAGTCAAAAATAGGAAAAAGCATTTTGTCATCATTCTAGCAGAATTTATCTTTCCTATGTTTTTACATAAAGGTTTGGGTTGCATCCTAATTCTGCAATTTACAACAAAATGCTCATTTAAAACAACAATTCAAGATTATTACCCCCTGAGAAGTCTCAGGAATCGCAGTTATCTTTTTTCTGTATGTCTCGGAGAGACACAATATAATTAGCAAAATTATTCCAAAATATGGGATTTCTCCAATGTTTTGTAAAAACAGAAACTTATGTGGTAATTAGGCATGAGGAAGGGGATGCAGAAAGCTTCTGAGCAATGGAAGATATTTTGGTAAACACCAAATTACTCTGTTTAAGATTATATTCTTAATGACAACTTCCAGACTGATCGGAATTGCATTTAATTAGTGACTCTTCCCACACCTACTGATTAACTGACTGTTGTCTGCCACATGGTCAGCAGGTTGGTAACTCCATTGGCCTATCTGGGGATCTAATGCAGTGACAGAGCAGTCACTACCAGCACCTGGATCTACTGTTAGAATGTCGGAGGCTGCCAGAGGGAAGAAGGGAATAATAAATTGCTATCTGTGTAGACTGATTATAAGACACACATGGGGTAACAGGGAAACAAGGGAGAGTCATGATTATCATTAGATAATTATTCAGATAAGGACACACAGTCATGAAGTCTCAATCTTGTTGTGGAAGGAATCTCACTAATAATGGCTGCATAAAAGAGACATTGAACTACTATTTCGTTGAAGCTGGTTTTCTGCAGTGGGAAGGTCTGATGTGAGAAAGAGAGCCTGACTCTGAGTCTCTGCTTCAGAAAGGAGTTTTGTGTTAGCAATACATTGCATTTGTGAGTATGTGTTGGCGTGTGCACGTGTGTGTTAAGATTAAGGGGGTTGGACTTGATGAGAAAGTGGGTGAATTGATGAAGAGAAACATAATAATAAGATACATATGAAGACCATTAAATATCAACTAAAATCAACTAACTCGAGGTAAAATATCTGGAATCTGTTTTCACATTCAAATTAACTGAAGATGAGGACTGCCCTTAATGTGTGCATTGCTATGAATAGCTTCCTGAGGACTGTCTCAAGCCAAGAAATCATTAGAGGCACTCAGAGCACAAACACACTGAATAACTAAGCAAGTATCTTTAGTATTTTGGAAAAAGCTATTTAAAATAAGAGGCTAAGTAAAATTATGGAAAAGGCAAATGACTGATCCAGGAAATGGTTTCATGATTCATTTGTAATTTGATCCTTCCTTTCCAAAACCTAGAAACATAGACCATTAAAAAGGTACATGTTTCCAGCTCCAAAAAAAGTCTTCTGGGCTATGCACAGTGAATGAAACAGCCAAAGCCCTGAAAGACCCATCTTAATCAGTCATCAGGGATTACTGAGGGGGGAGAAAAAATGTGTTAGGATATATTCCTCCCTGTCCTGTAGCAGCCCTGGTTACATTCACATCTTCTTGTTCTCAGTAACATGCTGGAGCCATTCAGTCCTGGCCATTACTGGGATGAATGCAACAGTGCAGCACAAAACACATGACAATTTGAAGGCACTCAACTGCTAAAGTAAAAACAGAGATTACAGGATGTCAAGGTTAAACAACCACCTATTTTAATATGAATGAAAATGTTCTGTAAATAACAAACTTTTCTGTCCTGTCTTCCAGCTTTTATAGATAAAAACTGTTTTCCAATGCAAAAAGAAGCACTTCTTGGGGGGAAAAAAAAGTATACTGAGTTGATATTGATGAAAGAAAGAAAGTATGATACATGGTGGGAAATATTTCAAAACAAAAATAAATTCCATGCTCTTGTGTTTTCCCTTCAGCACAATTGGGTTAGACAGCCCTTCCCTTTACAGGAACATGTGTAAATATAGGTTTGAAAGTGGTCAGTACAAGGGATTTGGTCACAGTACAATCATCAAGCCATCTTGTTCTCAGTTTTCTGCCAAAAAAAAAAGGATGCCAGACAGCCACAACTCTCTTTTGTTGACATGGTGGAAGAATGTGCACCCACATTTACTTTTTAAAATGTTTTTTGTTTGCAATAATCAATAATCTGAAGACCTGTAAATAAGCTGGGTATTTCTGTCAAACTTGACAGATATCTTTGATAAAGTGTAGTTTATTTTGCTCCCCTTGACATACAACACACACAGGCTGTAACTTCAAGATAAATCTGGGCTTAAATACTATGATTGTGGGTGGCTGCATAAAGTTCCTAAGAAAGCAAGTGGTATAAATGTCTCAAAGATCAGCAGATTCCCTGGGAAAAATGAGCTTGAATTTAAAGTTCTAAAACCACTTGGTCTTGACTCAACTCACCAATGCTTTCCAGATGCAAACTATTTAGGCTCTAAATGAATATGTGGTCCTTAAAAAAATTAGTTGTATGCATCTTTCATGCTCAGCTGCAGTCCAGGTCTCTATAGAGGTTCTCCCAAAGAAAGTTTGGCACAGCTCTGCTCAGATCCTGATTTCAGCTGAAAATCTGGAAAAACTAAGTACCATTAATCTGGCTACAGAAACTTTCATCACGTTTCTCTACGGATAACAGGGGGCTGCTGTGATATCAAGTCTAGCCCCCTGCACTTGTTCTCATCAGTGAAAAAATTATGACAAGTCACATTTTCTGCCACAGTAACAAGATGATGTGCCCAAAGTCAAATCAAGTGGATGGTGTAAAAATCAGACCGAAATTACAGAGAGTTGGGTCAAATGCCAGATCTGGTTACTCATCTTAAGAAGTGGGAATGCACAAGCAAAGGCACATTTTTATCCTTCTGTTGAAATGTCTTGGCCTACATTTCCAGAGATGCAAAACGGAGATAACCTCTGGTATGTCCCTGGAAGGCCAGGCTGCAGAGTCTTACCTGGTCAAGACTTTGAAAGAACCATAGAATGTGACATACTTTTGTTTTCCAAATGCAGCCAACTACCCAAAAGAAGCTTAAAACCAAATACACACAAACACACGCACGTGTGCACTCAAAGCCATCAACAACTTGTTCTACCCTGAGTTTAAAATTGTAAGCAAATCCCAAAGCATTTTGACTCAACCAAGCACATGAACAAGAGCCAAATCACTGATCCAGTGTCTCTCTCTCTTGGCAGGAAGAACAACTAGAAACCCTGCACTCTGTTTCAGCTTGATCTACTTCATCCTATTTACCAAGATTTCTGTGTCTGCAGAGTGAGACTTCAGCCAGACCCTTTTCATTTCCCTGCAAGTTTTCAGCAGCTACAGATAAAGCACTGTATGATCTCCAGTGTGCCTTTCCCAAACCCATTTATTTCTCATCTGTCTGAAGTGTAGAAATTCCACCGTGCTACTCCAAAGGGAATGGGCCTGGCTAAACTGCAGTTTATAAGAAGCTCATGTGCTTCTCACTGAAGGATCTGCTGAAGTTTTCACTGAAAAGAAAAGTTTTATGAAAATATTCCTTTTATTCAAGCCATTCAGTAGAAGTCACTAACTTTCTTAATCTTAGAAAACAAGACAGTTTTCCTCTTCAGTCTCCAAGCTTCTTGTTAAATGTTGACTGTGATTACATTTCCCTGTGAACGACTCGATTAGTCCATGTAAGAAACTCCTATTTTCTTGCAGTTGTTTTCTTGTCATTTTAACTGACATTTAACATTTAACTGAATGTCTTTTCACCAGGTGGGCTCTTCTTAAGTTCTTTTTGTATGCACCGTATTCTGATCCACTGTCTGTCTAAGACATTGTAGCATAATTGTGAACTTCTCTTTGCTGCAGAGAAGCTAAGCAGAGTCCTGCATGTCCTGTGCATCAACCAGATCACAGACTTCAGAGAATTTTGTCATGGCTTGTTTTCTTTAATTTGTTCAGTAACAACAATCTGACAAAGCAAACTTGCTTTGAGAGAGAGATGATGACCACTGAAGCGATCTTTACAAATTCAAACCCCACAGTCTGACCACTTAGAGCTGTGGCTGAACGCACCAAGTGATATCTTTGTATACGCAATAATGCAGGATTCGTTCTTACACTTATTAACAAGTTTTCAGAAAAGACCAAACAGGCACAGATTAGAAACCAAACTGTGAATCAGTAGGTGCCAGACCTAAACTGTCTGTAGCATTTAAACAGAACTGTTCTTAATAAAAAGCCCACATATTATAATTGACCATGTACTTCTAAGACAAGATGGGTCCTGCTCCTTCCGGGCTGCCCTTTGGTAAAGGGACAGGTAAGAGTGTTTGGCACAGGGGGTATCTTTTCTTTCTCTTGCTGTTGACAATAACAGTCCTTGATGTTCATAGGAGGCAGGTGTCAGAAATCTTCCCTATTTCCCTGGGGTTACCACTTCAAACATGGTTTGATGAGACAATTAATGTATCAGTCACAAGGACCAATGTAATTATGAGAATCTGATCTTTAGAACAAATAATGTGACTTTTTGTGTTTTAGGTACCCCAAGGGTTTGTATGCAGATTACATTTATTTGAGTGTTGCCATCAAGAAGACAGGGTGCCCTCTGCCTGCCAGATTTAATTCTGCTTAATGACTGCTTCAAACATTAAAACAGCACAAAATAATGCAGCATTTCTTTTAAAAAACAACTTCCTGATTATAGTACTATGAACAAGGGTTTGGATTTGTCTCAACTAAGTGGGAGAGTGGATCACTATCAGCTCCATTCATGGCTGGTAAAAGAAACAAGGATTTCTAGAGCATATTTAACATGATGGTGAGGCATAAAAAGTGTCTGCTTCCCTACACTACCTACAGTAAAAGATTTTAGATCACTAATTCAAAGACAAGTGTCCATGCTACTAAAAAATCCAAAACCAAGTGAGATAAAATCCTGGAACATACTTAAACACGTGCATTAAGTACAAATGTCTTCAACTTTTGTTCCTCCTCAGATGCTCTGCTGTCTATTCAGCTTTACCCCTACCTCAGCTGGTCCTGAGGCTTGCTTTGTACATACATTTGAAACCTTTGTAATCTTCCTTTGCCTTTCATCATTTATCCCATTTGATTTCAGGATCAGCATTTAATCTAGGCGTGCATTTGTTTCCCTTAGCATCATCCCCTTCTTTGCACCCTGGGCATCGAGGTATGAAGTACAAGTAGCTGAAGTCAGAGATTTCTTTGAATTTTCAATCACAATCCTAGCCCATAATTAACACTTCCCTTCTGTTCTTAGTGGCTTCCTTTGTTATGACAGAAGTTATGACATTTTCATGACTGCTGCAATGCTTGCAAATGGTGGATCATTGAAGGATCAGCTGTACATCCCTCTCATTACATCTGTTAGTTCCAAACAACTGACAATTTTTCATAAAGGATACATAAGACATGTTAATAATATAATTGACAGATTTGGCCTTTAAGAAGCTTTTCCTGGACTCCTCTCCTCAACTCCCACTTTTTATCAGTTTTGCCATCACAGTTTCCTTCCTTACAATGGTTTTACAACCCAAATTTAAAAAATAGAGCAGAAGCTAAGCCGAGTGTTCTCCCCTATTCAACGACTGTTCACAGTTCACAACTGCTCTTCAAAAGGCCCTCCCACAGCCCTTATGCCTGAGTTTGGCGTTAAGCCACCCACTAAAGCAGGTTGGGATGTTGCAGGCAAACCACACCAGCTTGTTCCATACACACAGCAGTCAGAGATGAACAAGCATCACTTGGCACCATTTTTTGCAGGCGTGGGAAGAAAGATGGAGTAGGAGGACATTGGGCCAAACCCATCACACCTCTGCTCATTTATTCCCAAGGTAAAGCCCATTCTCAAATGTCACACTAATGTACACACTGTAGAACTTCACCGTCCTCCTTTTTCCCCAGTCTTACTCCCATTTGCATCATGCAACCATTAGTTGTGACATTTTGCAGCCTCCTTACTGCAGACCTGAGCACTCTGGGCACCCAACTTGTCCCTTCCTCATCTACTTCTTCCTTACCCTCTGAATTCTTGCCTGACTCCCACCATTAGCAATCAGTGTTTTATATCTACAAATAAAATTTCTTTTCAACGGCAATTAATAGCATTTATTTTGAAAAAGGGAGGGAACCAGAATCTATAGCCAGATTTACACTCAGACTTCAGAGCTCTTAGGCTTTTTCATTCCTTTGCCACAGCTTGTAAATTGGGAATAGATGTAGGAGGCATATCAAAAGGGCATTAAGTGAAAGTATGTTGCATATTTTCCCACCTGCCTACATATACTTGCATCACAAAAGAACGATTTGACAGGATGGGCAAAGGATAAATCATCAATACTGGTGATTCTTTCTATTGACTTTAATGATTTTGATATGTCTGTAAGCTAGAAGTGATTATTCATTTTGTAGCTACACATGAAATCTAACAGATCTCCAAGATGCTAATTAAGGAAAGTGAAGTATATTCATATAATTATATACATTAGAGATCAATATGACAGGTTGCTTTCCCCATCTCTAGCAAGCACTGCAGAATAAAACAAAATAGCTATTTGTAAGTGAAATATACACAACAAGAGATTTACCACTGTCAATTAGCTTTCAAACGCAGTAGAAATCATTCAACAACACTGAAAATATCATGTTCATGACAGTATGAGGCTGCAGGACTCTAACAAGTAACCCAATAAAAAGGAACAAGATTTCTTTGCACTGTATATGTGCATTGCAAAATTTATATTAGCATATCACAAATGTGAAACTGGGACACAGGCTCAATGCTAAATTAGAACAGCAGCTGGTATCCTGTTAGCAAGTAAAGTGTGTTTGCTTGGAAAAAAAAAAAAAAAAGAAAAAAAAGACCAATGCAAAATCAAGCCATGCAAATGCACAGAGAAAATCAGTCAGAAAAGGATCTGTGAACCACACTGCACATTTGATCTTGCCTCTCTACTGTGTGACACATCATTTCAACAACAACAAAAATAATATTTTTAGGGGGATCAGATCACATTCCTTCATCTGAATTAAGACGAAAGCATTTTCCCTTTCAGACAATCTGAAAATTATCAACATTTAGAGTCTGACAGGTTCAGCCATGTTTTTTTATTCTATTTTCTTTCCTACATCATGCAGATCAATGAAGTATGAAGATAAATTTCATGTTCTGCTATGTAACACAGGATAATGCAGTAAGCAGGCAGAATGTACAGAATACTTTCAGTTATATTTCACACAAAATTTTCACTATTTATTTATTCAAAAATAGCCTTTTAACAACAAACCAGAGAACCAACTTTTAAAGCCGTGCTTTCTTCTTTGACTTCCTCTCACACCATCCAGTTTGCACAAAGTGAATTGGCCACTTAAACTCCAATTCAAGACAGGGACAGATGAAAATGTTCTTTCAGACCAGCTAGCTGAGGCCACTTACACAGTTATTGAACAAGTCCTCATGTTCCCTCTTCTTAGCTCATTCCCCTCTGTTGCCATCAATTTTCCAATATTTAATGGTTTTTTGGGGAAGGTGAAGGCCTGAGGAGATGCAGGCTCGGTGAAAGATATTTAACTTTAGCCCAGTGAATCCCCAAGAATAACTGCTGGAGTTGGCAACCAAAGTAATGAGTACTTAAGATATCTATTGTCTAGCAGTCTAATTTGCTTTGCATAAACTTCAATATTTTGTAAAATATTCTGAGTTTAATTATTTTAGGAAGAATCCAAAATAATCTGAGATCCTTCAGAATACGTGAGCAGACAATTTTAATTTAAATTTTAGATTTAACTTGCACAGGCAAAGCAGCTCCAAAATTAGAAGGAAACAGAGGAATGGGTACACAATCCTTACATGCTCAGTGACAAAGAATCATAAAACTGTTCTCACATTCCTGGCACTGGATGGGAATGCAGCATTTCCTCTCTTAACCCTTCCTTGCAGCACTGTTTGCCCTGTGGATAAATACCTACTTTAAAGGCCCTCGTTATGTTGCTGTAGTGTTACTGCACACAAAGCAAAACTAGAAATCAGGCTCTAAATAAATCTGATTCCCATGCAGTGTCTCAGCAGCTCCCAGAGAGCTGAGATACCTCAGCAGCAGATACCTCAGCCAGAGGGATGGCTCAGCTCTCCTCCCAGCACAGTGCCACAAAATACCCCTCGTTTGGGATGGGAGGGTTACATTTTCCCATGTGAAGGACTGTAACCCTCAAGAGGGCCTGGATTGGCTGGAATGGGATCTCTGATGTCCATATTCAGATTGCTTATTTGGATGCTGTTGGGGCACCTGAGACCAAGAGACCTGCTTTCAAGGCCATGAAATGTGGCTCCTTGCACACTTGGTAAGCAGAAGCTGGGAGGCAGGGATGACGTTCGAGATAAGTTTCTAAAGGAGAAGCTCTCAGAGGCAATTACGTGCCTCCACTGACTCCAGTGACCTGCACAGCCAATGTCCTCAAGCACTCTATTAAATACAAGGGTTACACCCCATACTGCCACCCATCCCTGCTTGAATACAGACCAGAGTGGATTTGCTTCTCTGGATTTGCTGTGCAGAGCCAAAATGGTGTGTTGCTCTTTCATAAAAACTTAAGCTATGAAAACTTAATAGCACTCAGATTTGGTGATTTAATAACATGATGTTTTTAGTACATCTGTTCTAGGTTTCTAGAGGACTTTAAAATATTGTTACACATTGATAGACTACAGTAGTGAAGCTAAAACACTTGTATAAAACCTTTGGTCTCAACAGCCTCCTTAAAATTACAATGATTAAGCAATACCAGAATAGTGGGAATTTTCAATGCCATTAAGACCAAAAATTTATCATACTTTACAACAGTTGAAAGTATATCAAATTTTCATCATCCTTTCCTAATTCTTGCAGGTGAACACAACTTTCACCCTGTCAATAATAACTAAATGACATGAAAAAAGAATGTATTGACTACAACTACCAACATATTTTTAAATGCTTTTCATATGTGGTTAACTACTGCCTTTCTGGAAAACACTATAATTCCATGCAAAATGCATGGAGAATGGCTGGTTCATTTATCATAGAACAATCATGTCAGTATATCCTTCTAAGTACTTAGCTTCCTTTTCTCTAGAGATGATTTGGCTGATAAGATTTTAAAATGTCAAACTGAAGAGTTGCTCTCTAGTTTGAAAGTCAGGAAGGGTGACTGCAGGTGAAGACTTTAGGACAGAGGTGAGAACATTTAAAATAACAGTAGGACATCAAATCTCATCTCAGAGAACAAACTGATCTACAAATAAGAATGAGGAAGAGTGATCTGCATGACTGACACATTGTGTTAGCTCAAGAAGAAAAATTTGGCATGCTTACTGCATGATTGAAGGTCAATATGCCTGAAAAATGATAAAAAGGTTCCAGACTCAGAAAAAAAACGAGATATTAAGGCCAAGGATGCGTAACGAGCCCAGGTAACAATGAAGTATCTTTAGAATTAATGGTTGGTTCAGAGTGCCATCCTATAATGCCTACAGTCCATTTAGGAGAAATGTTTGGGCGAAACCCCTCAGTGACGCACAACAGGCTATTATGAAACAGCACTTGCCTGAATATATTTGCCTTAAAGTGCCTCTGATTGTTGTTGCAGTGACTTTATTCAATAAAATGTATTTAAAGTTAGTACTGAGAGTTTTGAAAGTAAAAATTGCTGCCAGGTACCCAATACTGCTTTTGCACAGCTCCTGCAGTTTCTACATGAGCAAGCTGAGGCAGACCTAATTGTGGCAGTAGAACAGAACTAATTCAAGTACAAATGGCTAAGCAGGGGCATACAGGGGTACATGAACCACTCTCAGAAGCACCAGGTTTGGACAGATTTTGAAAGACCCACAGTGATCTGAGACACCGCTATAGGAAAACTACTTAAAGCATTTCTGGTCCTACGTACTTATCTTCATCCTTATTATGACTTAATTTCAACATTAAAACTGCCCCTAGCAAAAGAAATAATCAAATAAACCGCTAGAGCACTTTGATGTGGAAGCAGGAGAGGGCCATCACAAAGAACAGTATTACTGGACCAAGGTGTTTCCTGCCATACAGCTCCTAATAACATTAACAGATAAACAATTTTTATGTCTCCTCTACAGCCTTTTGATTTGTTTGATTTTCAGCTCTGGGGCTCACAATAGAGATCAGACTGAGTACTTCAGGAATACATTAGCCCGGGCTTCATGAGCTAAAATGAGAAGTCCTAGAGCAAGGAACTGCTGCTGGAGGTCAAGGTTGGACCCTAAATCCAATCCTCTCTTTAAAGTGCTAGTTCTTCAGTACCTAGGTCCAGAATGATGTTTACTGCTATGTGGGAGAAACTGGAAATATCATGCTGAGCACTGGCCAGTGGTGGTTTGGAAGGAGTTGACATGCTCAAAAAAGTGGCTTCAGATGCTGAGACTGGCCATCAATTTCCTCCTCAGTGTGGCCAGACAGTGCTAGCATGTGAGGAGTGGCAAATATCTGGGCAGCTGCACAGCACATTCTATTTCTGTAGCAGTTCAAATTAAAGCTCCTAACATATTTTCAACCTACTTCAGCATTCAGACTACTTTTTGAGTTAAAAGTCATACAGAAGGTTAAGGAAAGATTAAGTTACAGCACAATGTCCATGCTTTTCCAATTAATTTAAGTACTAAGTCTGTATTTTTGCTGCATTTTTATATCCTCTCATTTCCAGCTTCTTGATAGCACTTAGGATCAGTACATAGCCTGGAATACAAAATAACTTGTCTTCTGTAACACTAAGTTTCCTATAAGCTTTACTATTTTAGTGCCATTTGGATTCATTCCCTCTGGCAATCTCTTCTTAAAGTAAATGGTCCAAACTGTTCTCCCTCTAATGTGCTACACTACAGAAATATAATGTAGAGAGAGTTCAAGATATTCAAAAGTATAATTTATCAATAAAACTTAGGCTCACTTCAAGTAAACAAAAAGAATGATCAGCATAACCCTGCAACAGTGTTTATTTTCTATATTTTCATAGAAATTTTAAGCTCACAGATAACAAATGAAAATGTTCATTTCCTTCCATTTTGTCCCTCAAAACACTCTTCATGCTTCGTATTCTGAAAATTCTTGTTTTACATCTTCAAAGATGTCTAGTTAAGAATACGTAATGGCGACTGATACAAGTTATGTATATGAACCATCTATACAGTATCACTCTGTTGATTTTAATTGCCTTAAGCATGTTTGTAACAATTAATAAGAATCCTATGTTTCTGAAAGCCTGCAGGAAGCAGCAGCAGCATTTTAAAACAATTGCTTATATGTCTACTTCATCTTGAAACAGAACTACATGAAATCATGTAAATAATTGAGGAAGGGTTGTTTAGCATATTTTTATGTGTATACATGAAAGAGATACAGCTCCAGAAAAATACCTCAACACCAACAAAACCTCTTACTTGAAAATCTGAGCAATAGAATTTAAGGCTATATTTGACTTGAGAACAGTCTGAGAAAATGAGTTGATGGTGTGAATCACAAAATACCCACATTGAAATGCATTGTCTCATTTGCTTTCCTTAATGGAAATATGAACCTCCATGATCAAATGGCCAGATACAAAAATATTCAGCATTCAGAAGTACTTTAATATACCTAACATGGAGACAATTTCCAGACCATTTTAACGTGTAATCGTGTAATAAATGGAAATTTTTGATGAGTGTTCTGACCTCACTGCACATAAAGTTTCTCCCCAGTTCTGGCAGTAGATATTAACTTTATTTAGGTAAGGCTACACTGGGTAGCAAAACTCCTTTTGGAATTGCCATAGTTTTTCATATTTAATCTACTAATATGACATGAAAAGAACCCACTGCCACCTGAATTCGCAGAAGAAGAGTTATTATTAAAGGTATTTCACTGAAAAGGGAGGGAAGAATATAGCAAGGCTGCACAGTCAAATACTCAGATATTACAACACTACGAAATCCATGCTTCCATGCAAGCAACTTTTTCCATGCAGGACATGTACTCACTTGCAACCTTCCTCTCAGGAAGAACAATACCTTCCTCTCCAGCTCATTGGTAACACTGAAACTTTATTTGAGGAATTCAGCATGGGAATTACTGGAGTAAAAACTTACCAAATCCACTGTCTTATAATGGGAAGACCTTGAGAGTGCTTAAGGTTAAGATTCATTCTGGGCAATATACTTTCATACTTCAAGGCTTCAAAATTAACGCAGAAGTAATAAATATTGTGCTATAATATACAGGGCACTGCTAAGACTTGGGATTTGTAAGCAGTTAGGTGTAGAACCTTGGCATCCCTACTTGCTCTTAGAAAACGACATTTTTATCCGTATGTCTTCAACATTTTTTGCAGTGGAGCATTTGCAGAACATCAGTGACAGCAACTGCGATAGAAGTGTCAATTTGTAGAGATATAACAAGATGACAGATACTTCTTCCCAAGAGATATCAGCTATTTATAGTAATGCCTTGTTCTTTGCCCCTCTAGCCTGTTTCTAGCATTTCTCTTCTAATTTCCAGTCTTTTTTCTGCTCTTTCCATTCCCTTTCTTCACCTATTTCATTATGCTTTTTATGATGCCTTGTCCTTTTCTCCCAATCTCCATATTTAATTTTTTCATACTTCCATCATAGCCTAGAGCAGGAATGACTCATCCCTTCAATCTTTGTCCTGAACCAACCTGTTACAGTTTTATATGACATCATTTACAATAACCATCTTTTTAACTGTGTTTTAAGGGAGCGCTTCAATGAAGTACCAAGTGGCTTTAAAACTGCACAGGTCTAATAGCATTTCAAGAACAAAGTATATTCCCTCAATTAGCTGAATGTACTAGATACAAACCTGTCTTAAATTTTCATTTCAGAAGTGAAAATTAACCTTTGTAGGCTACAGTGATTTGAGCGAGTTTATGTGCTAGGTAGGTCCCTTCACCATTGCTTTGCCTAATATATACTTTTCAACTTATATATGTATATACAGAATAATGACAACACTGTGATGTTCTACTGTGAAGATAAAAAGAAATCACAGATGTATTTTCTTTCTCTTGCAACACAGTGAGTCTGAAGATAGAAGGAAGAAGACTTTTCTACCTTTGGCAAGCCTATTTTACCCACAACAGATTTTTCTTCCATTTATAAAAATGAAACATTCAGCTTGTCAAAAGTCATGCAAGACTGATTAGGAAAAGACAGCTTATTGTGCAAAAGTATTGCAGCCCCACCTTAGAATACTTTTCTACCTGTACAATTTCTTCTCCTGTGCTAAATAAATCAGGTTGCACTGCCCCATGGAAAATCATTGCCATTTTCCTGGTGCAGAGTGAACTGGCCTAAAGTACCTGTAGTCTGAATGACCGTAATAAGAAATTAATCCAGAATGTAACATCTTGCTCTAAATGAAGACAGAGAAAATAGTGCCATTTATTTAATCCAGAACAAGATTATGACCATCTGCAATGTTCTTTACACAGCTATCCATCATGTTGTTCTCAGGGAAGAAGCTACTTGATTGTTCTCTACTCACCAGACAACATAGTAGGGTAAGGATCTGTCAGCCTACAACACTGTCTTCAAACATGAGCCCTTCTGTGGCTCTCTGGCTGGACAGTGAGACTAGAAACTTCTAATATCACATTGCACTGGCACTGTGTTGCAACTCATTTCACTATATCATAGTGTGGGGCTATGAATAAGAACCTTCTACCTGGATCCCAGTCAACCCTTACAATAATTGCTGATCTGCGTTTTTTACTGCTACAGGAATAAAAATAATGCCTGTCAAACACTGACATTTAATGTCTTCTGTCTGGGAAATGGAAGAAAAATGTAATATCTGGAACAGAAGACAGCCCAGAGTCAACATGTAAGTGGTGCGTATTTTTGGCTTCTAAACTAATGAGTAAATGGCATTCCTCTTCATTAAAATTCAAGCATGGATAAATAATGTATGGATCTACTGATATACAGAACTATATCAGTTGTGGTGGGTTTTCTTTTGGCACTCTTCTGGTATGTCTGCTCAAACAGTAGGAGAAGCTCCACACAGGTACCTGTGTGGACTAGAAAGGGAGTGGTGACACACACCATTGCCATATCCATGGTGTCAGACTACAGATTCCCAGAACCAGACACTTAATCCACAAGCTGGGATCAGGACGAGTGAAGTAGCTGAGCTTGGGAATCACAGCAGCCAGTATGCTGAGCAAGACAAAACCAGAGTAGGCAATCCGTCCTATAAATTCTGTATTTGAGCTCTCACACGCTCTGAGATTTAAGCTTCTCCTAGAAGTCCAAGTCAGACTGAAATTCAAATCTAGTGTCTCTCTTCCTGGAACTAGAGCCTAAATAACTCCTTTCTGTACATTCACCTCAATTGTCCCTTCATTTTCCCTTTCTAAACTCTGTAGAAGTGTACCCAGCAGGTTTTTCAAAAACCCTCTGAAGATATCTCTGGGACCTGGTGGGGAGCGCTGTAGTGGGGGAAACTCAAGATCACGTGTGTTTGGATAGCAACTCATGCTGTACATGGCTGCAGGGCAATGCAAGGCTTCTGGGCTAATCCGGATAGAACAGGCACAAAAACCTATACCTACGAACTTTTTCAATGCCCTTGTTTTATAATAAATATGATCACAAGTGCAGAGAAATGCATGGGTGCTAACAAAGAGCTGAGACATGAAGGTCCTGAGTTTCCAGCATGACCTCTGAATGAGAGTCTATGCTCCTAAGCAACTTACTGAAACTTATGGTATCTTCCTATGGGAAAAATAGGGCACACGCACTGCCTGCCTCCTATTGAGAACAGCTCTGTGTCTTTTGTCAAACAATTCTTCCTCCTCATATGGCTGGGAGAATGTTCAGTCATCCTCTCTGGTTGACTAGACCAGACCAGAAAGTAATTCCCAGACCAATAAGAGGCAAAACTTTTATACAGAGCAGTAATGACCATTCAAGAAATACAAATTAATAGGGTCAACCACAGCTGGTTTACTATTCCATAAAACTGTTTTGATAGTCTTTGAGAGAACAGGTAAAGAGAGTGAAGAAAGCCCTATTTCACTTCCAGTCACAAAGAGATTTTGGCTTTCATTTTCTATTTCCTGTCTAGTCATAAGTGAGCTCTCACCTTTCAATCCCTTTGAACTCCCCACCTTGGTTTTCAGTGGCTGAAGTTAGTGTTCTCTGATCCCTGGAGTGGTTTTGAAACCCACAGTGGCTCTCTAACAAATTACGGAAGAGCAGGAGAGAATGTGTAGTTGGTTTGCTCTTCAAGGATCATGGTACATTAAGTGGCTAATCTAAAGTACGAAAACTTCAATTAATTTACTTTCAAGAGAATGAGCAGAACTCCTGAAACTACTTCACCCACAGAGAGGTTAGGGAAGCATAGAAAGGACTACATAAGGTTTCAGCATCTGATATCCTTAAGAAAGAGTGGTTCCCAGTATTTAAGCAGGGAAATGAGACTCAGGAGCCAAGAGGTCTAATCCTTCCTTTACCAACGTGTACAGGTTTCACTTAAATTCAGCTTGTCCTATATGCATGTACCACATTTTTACAGTAAGTATTTACAACAATTTCTGAGTACTGTACATGGAATGTGTAAAGGGTATTACTGACATGCCAGGAAACATGGATCAAATGATTGTGTTAACAATGAAAAGACCCTTTCTGTCTGTCAGAGAAGTTTTGCTGTGTTTACATAATCTCTTAGACTTCTTGTCACTCCTTTAAGATCTATTGATTAGTGCTGGTTATGTGTCCATGCCGGCATACTCTCTGGTATTCATTCCAGGACTCAGCATTTCTTAGGAAACTGAGCAAAAGACTTAAAGAGAATTTCAGGTACACTTCCATGTGTAGTCTACACAAGGGATTACCTATTTAGTGGTTTAGAGATGCTGGCCACCACAAGAGTGCCATGTCCTTCTCTATAAAACAGATGGAATCTGACCACTAAGGCTCAAATGTGCTGCAATTTTATTTTTTTTTTCAATATAGTATAAGTAATGATCTCATCTTTTGAGAAACCATTCAGATTCTTTCACAACAGTGTTTACATATAGATGTCAATGTGGGACATTGATATAAAATAGAATACAAAATTTGGATTGAGCTCTCATATTACACACTTTTTGGCCTGTCACCAGAAAGTTGCTGACTTCTTCACAGGCAGCAGATTAGATTCAAACCTTCGGCATTCCAAAAAAACATCACCAATTTTAGGAGAATTAAAAAACAAAACATAAAGAAATGGTCAATGTAATTAATCTCTGAAGAGATTCCAGAGGAAAAAAAAAAGTAAATTAACAGAAATATATTTATTTCTAAAGCATTCTCCTTCATGGAAAATCATAAGGAAACTAATAAATATAAGCCATTTTGTTATTAAAAAAAACACCTCCTATTTAAGTACATTGCCCACCAGGAACACACATGAACATACACAAAAAAAAGTCCATACAATTAAAAAAAAAAAAGAGAGAGAATCCCACATTCACATACACATGCAGATTCATCTCTAAATAGCATTTAAACAAGGCTTAAAGGATATGATTATCAGCTACTGAAAGCTGGTATGGAATTCATGGCAATGAAAAGGATATAAGTGGGGGTTTGGGAATCGGGCAAGGAGAAATGTTGCCTGAGTAACAGGGGAGAATTGTCGGGCCAGTGATGTATATCTGAACAAGGAATGGATTCCAAAAGAAGTTCTAGAAAACCCACCATTAGATAAACCTGAAATCTGAGCCTAAGTTTTCAGTATCAGTAACAATATTGAGGAATCATGCAACCACGCACATTCCAGAAAGGATAAAGAGCCAAGAATTATTCATACATAAGAATATATGTTGAAGGTCACAACTTAGTTTTGCAACTTTATCTAATGAGCTTTTGAATGGTAATAGAATTTATTGTGGGACTACTCTCAATGACTTTCCATTAATGCTTGCATTTCTTTCTTTTATTTGCCATCAAGAAGGTGTTATCTGCAAAGAAATGGGCCAGAAAATGTTTCCTTGTTAATAAAAGTACATGTTCCCCAGTCTTACTATGATAAATCCAGTATTTGCTCTCTGCTTCGCTCTATCCAAATTTCCTATGATTTCTTTGATCATAAAGAAGTCCACACAGATGTACTTCTGTGTAATGGGTCTTCAGGTATTAAAAAAGCTCCAAAACTTTACTAATACACCAGTATTTCACATCTGTAAACAGCAACATTTCCTGTTGACATTCAATTTTGAGTTAAACCTATATTTAAAATACCAGTAACTCTAGAGTTAAGATCCATTTTACACTTCAGCATCTCAGTTGTCCATAAGCAAGAGACCCATCAGAATGCCCTGCAATGGGCATGTTCAGCATTAATGGGCCTGTTAGCAGGCACATCCTTTTCATCAAAGCATTGAAAACCTCCATGTGAAAGGACCACAGCTATTTTTAATGACCTTTCCCAGATCAAGTCATCAAGCAATACATCCTGGTGTGGAAATGTCAGTGGGAGGCTAGCACAATAAAATCCAAGGTAAAATATAGTCTTTACACGGTCATTAAACTAATACTTCTTAAACCGTAGATGCAGTCAGCATCAAGTAACAGGAGCAGGGTTACACTTCATACACTTGTGATTTTTATGCTTTCTTCCTCCCTATTACAGTTTTTTCATCCCTGGAAGTGTTCAGAAAACAAGCAGATGTGGCACTTCATGATACAGTTTCAGGCATGGTGGTATTTGGTCAAAGACTTAATGATTTTGAGGCCTTTTCCAACCTTAAGGAATCTATGATTTTATCATCTCGCTATCTTTTCTCCTTTCATGCTTCTGCAGGTTTTTTGCCTTAGGAATGCAGTGAATTCCTCCTGCAGTGAAGCAAAGCATCTTTGAAACAGTTCAGAGACCTTCAGAGCACCCTCAGCTCTGGGGATACTCTGAGGATGCTTTCATTGGTCAGCCAAGCACCAGGGGAGTTCACACCTCCTCAGCTGCAGGCATGGGACCACCGACATCAATCGAAACAAACTCCTTTTTCAGCTAGAAGTTGGTCTATAAGAGGCAGGAATGTCAGAGCTGAAGTTGGAGAGGTGCCTTTCCAGAGGACCAGGACCATATCTGCCTAGAGGAACAATAAGGATCAGTAAGTGGTATCCCAGCTTCACGTGTTTACGCCTCACCAAACACTCTGCAGCACTTCCAAACAGGGAGGGTTTCAAATTAATGACTGACAAAACATCTGAGGAAAATGAGCCTCTCCTCCCAACAAAACATCAATTTGTGTAAGAGCACTGGGCTGGCAGCCAGAAAACCATGTGTTACCATAAAACCTGCTCTGCCAAGGCCCTTTCTCTATACCTTACAGGCAGAAACAGGCTTTATGCACTGATTTTAACCCTCTGTGTAGAAGTAACTGTTTCAAAGAGGCTGATAACCATAAACTAACACATAAGAAGTTCCACATCAACAGGAAGAAGAACTTCCTCACACTGAGGGTGGCAGAGCACTGGAAAAGGTGCCCAGGGAGGTTGTGAAGTCTCCTCCTGTGGAGACATTCCCCCCTCCTCCAGACCCATTCCTGTGTCACCTGCTCTAGGTGACCCTGCCTTGGCAGAGGGGTTGCACTGGATGATCTCCAGAGGTCCCTTCCAACCCTAACAAACCTGTGATTCTGTGATTTCAAGAATTATGTTCTAACTTCAACATATTTTGGCATAACACATGTGCATTTTGCATCAAGCGCTCAGCACATGAAACAGACGAAAGAAATTGATGCTGTCTTACAAGGTGCACATAATTTGTATACATCAGAGCAGAGAGGCTAAAGGGGTTTTCAGGATCCCAAGAGTGTAAGAGTAACTCAGTGAGTGTCTGGATGTGCAAATTGTATCTACAGCTCTCATGCTTCAAAGTGTTTTTCAATAAAAGATACAATCATGGAAAGGAATAGAAAATCAAAGTTTTCTAGCAGAGCAGAGCACTCACTAAAAAGCAACACTGCCATTTAATTGTGCTTTCATCATCCTTGGGATATGGATATGTGCAATTAACCCTGGTAATAAAAGACTGAACATGTACATTCACAGAAAACAACATAAGCATGTATACTACAAATCTACTTTCTGTCATAACTTTATGCTCTCTTCTTTCGTCTTCTACAGCCTTTAATTCCATGTGGTGGCTGTTCACTACTTCTGTTTTTATATATGCTCCAACTATTATTCTGTTTTTACTTTTCTCCCTGCTTTTTCTGTTGTTCTTGGCTTTTGGGGTTTTTTCCTGGCTTTTGTTTTTACATATTGCCCTTTATTCAGTAAGAAAATTGAAAACTATTTGACCTTTCATTATTACTAAAAAACCCCAACAAATCTAAGTGTTGAAAAATGATTGCCTATGAGAAGGATTAATGATTTTTCCAAAACTCTTCAGTACCTGTTGCCTATTTCTTTACAAATTAAGAAGAACTATCCTAAATTGAAACACTCTCTGTAAATATAAAATGCATACTAGCAAGTCACACAGGCCAGAAGTTCTGAAGGAACAAATATGATGCAGCAAAATATTAATCATCAAGGATCAACCCATTACTTAACTGATCCTGAGTGGTAAGGGACTGCAAATGGGAAAATTGACGCCATGGCATCAACATTTTTAAAGGTTTTGGACAGATCTAAGGAATTAGAGAGTATATAATCTGTGTTCTGTTCTGGAAAAAAAATTTAGAAACTATACAAATGAATAAATTACCAGATGGAGTACAAAGATGCAGCAAAACAGGAAAAATCAAGCTGGATTGAACATACCACAGATACTGCTCACAGACTTTTCAAGTCTCTCCATTCAAATGAGACAACAATCACACAGATGAGCTTGGTTATTCTACTTGGATCTCCAAAAAAGCTGAAAACAATCCTTTATGAAAGTCTTTTAAATAAACAATGCTCTCAGGAGGTAACAGGATAGATCCTCCATTGATTTAAAAGCGTGACAAGAATTGAAAATAAAGACTAGTATTAAAAGGCACTGTTTTTCTGTAGAAGAAAAATTGCAGTGAAATATATTCAGAATCTCTATCAGCATCTACATAATTCAAAATGCTTGTAAATCACCTGAAAATGAGGATTAGAGGGAGCAGACAGTGTTTGATGTGAACCCTAAGTTATCCACAGTAACAAAATAAAAGACAACCGTGTAAAGCCACACAAGGACCTTGTGCTGCTGGCTAATTCTGCACTAATTCCGGCCAATAAAAGGTGGGATTCACCTGCTTAATCCCATGGGTCTTTAGTCATTTCTATGTGTTTGAGTACCCTTCCTCAACTCAAGAACCTGTTTTGAAGACAGCTACATCTTATCTCCCCTGAGCACTTCAGCAGGGATGTCTCAGTCACACTAGAGCCACTAAATGGCATTCCATTCTGGTCTCAGTGAAATTAAACATCAATTAACACAATCCCAACACAATGAGCTTTAAGCGAACAATGATTATTCAAAAATAGTTTCATATATATTTATTTTTGAATTTATAAGAAACCTTGGTTTATGTCCTCTTTTTGGTTTTTTTGGTTATATAATCATGGGGTGAAAATATTTACTTATAATTTATCCTTTTAGGCCATTTTTCAAGCTAATATATATTTTTCCGGGTGACTTTAACTTAGATTTACATTTTTTTATCTCAATGATTGACATCGAGATAAAAATCATCTATAAACATCTGATAAACATAATCTTCAAAATTCAGCTCATTAAGAGTATGATATTGATAGAGAAGATTTGTTTATTTTACTAATTTAAAATAAAATTTTATTTTTCTCTCCCCTTCCCCAGATTCTTTAGTTTTCCCTTGACTAAATGCATGAAGAATAAGACATCAAACTCAATGCCTGAAGTCCAGTCTTAAAGGTGTTTCATGCTGCATTATTTTCTTTGTGGTATTACTCATGTTCCACCTGATCTCAATTCACACTGACTATATTAGGTTCATGATTTAATCCATTTTAATTCTACCAAAAGCAGGATCCTATAGAAGACACAGCCTAAATATTTGCTGGGGGTGGTAGTGGTGAGGAGGGTTGTGTTGTCTTTTTTTATTAGCTCCTAGAGAGCTGCCAATTTTGTTTTTAACAAGTATCTCCTTTTTTTTTCCCCTTTAACTCCTGGGTGGTTGTCAAGCAGTAAAACCCAGTTCTTGATGCACTCCCACAGAAGCTTTTTCACTAGTTAATCATTCAAGATTTGCCTCCTTCCCTCATCATTCAAGGGCTTCCTATTTTCTCCACCTCATTCCCTATCTTGCCACTGTAAGTATACCTGATTGATTGGTCCCAGTGCATCCTTACGTCCCTCTTCAACATGTTTCCTGCTGCCCCATAGAGTATCCCTCCCTTTCTATCCTCCTTTCATTTCTTTCCTGGTCTTGACCATTGGCCATTTGAGGACATCTGTTTTCAATCAGGTATTGCTAACTTCAGCCAAATTTGCTTCCTTGCCATTTCTTTTAGCAGCACTATCTCCCTTCCTTCTAGGTTCCTAATAAAAATACATACTACGATTCAACGTTTTTCCAGTAGAACAGATACAATATATGCCATCTTTGGAGACCTTGGCAGAAGAAGTACCCATATTTAGTTCCAAGGAGTTCTGACAGGTGAGATGATGTAACTGATTTGCATTTATTGGTCCAAATTACTGGCTTTTCTTCAATCTCCCAGTACAAAAGATCTGTTTTAGGGGGGGTGTGAATGATAGATGTGAATACTGAAATTGTCTGCCTTTGATCCACCTGCATTAGTGACCTCCATCTAGTCCACAGAGAACCTAGATGATTTGAAAGTATTCAGAAAACTACTCAGCATAATGGAATATTTTCAGAGCATCAATGTTCATCAAGAGTTGTCTAATCTCTCTTCTTCAGGTGATATGTGGAATTTCCCACCAGAACTATTTGGGATCTCTTGTTCTTGTGAAAAGTTCTAGTTTAGGTTTTCAATGGGATTGATGAGATATTTTAGATGGGAGTTTTGTTCTACAGGACCATATTATCATATTAATGCTCATGGCTTCCTTCCTGAATTTTTGGCCTTTATCTTTCCTTGCTGTGCTGCTCTGAGCTGAACTTCTCAGTCATTAATGAAAATCTAAAGCAAGTCTGCATATAATACTGGTGCTGGAAGCAGTGCCAGCATCATTACACAACTCATATATATCCATCTGGGCACAGGCACTCCCAAGGGTCTAAAAAGTCATGCAGCAAGACTAAACTCCAAGCCAATTAGCATGAACTTTTCTTTAAAACTTCCAGAGATAATATAGCAAATCCTTAAAACCAGCAGGAGTTGGGTACCTAACTGCTCTTGATGTTTTTGAAAGTCTATCTCTAAAAAATACAAGCAGCAGCTAATAATTTAGCAATTCTATCAAAACAAGCAATTAAGTGTGTCTTGTATGATTTGTTCTCTATAAAAATCATGCTGTTTGTTTACCCAAACTTCTATTACTCTCTAGACTTTACTGATTTCATCTCTGGGTATTTACTCAATTATTTTATAAGGAATTGAAATCTAATTCATGAGCTACTCACAGTGAAACCTAAATCTTTTCTCACAGCCAACCTGTCAAATGAGGAGAATCAGTCAGGATAAAATAGACTATTTTTGCCAACGCATATTACTATACTTGGAGAGTAGAAAGTAACTGAGCTACAGTTCAGTTAAATTTCACGTTAAGAATTTGCTGAGCCTCCCAAATTATATTAAATTGCCTACCTTTCCTAACTTTCTGCTCTGATTTAACTGAGCAATGTAGTTTAACTACTGTAGTTCTTGACTTTTTCTTCCACAAATTAGCAAAGGAATGTCCACCTGCAAAGGCTTAGGCAAAGGTCCTGCAGCTTTGCACAAGGCATTATTGGGCTCTGTCCCATCTCAGTTTCTCACTGCTGGCCCAGTTTGTCACTGAAGGTGTAGTTTGCACCTTTTTTTTTTTTGTATGTAATGTATCTTAGGAGAAATCCTGGCAAATACACTCAGAAAAAGATAGCAGCTTAAGTCCATGAGCATCACCTCTGCTTAACCTTTTATTACACTTTGTACCTTGTATTACATTCTACAATCAGGACAGCTTGATGCTTGTTAGATGGTGACACTAACGTTGTCATATTGTCACCAGCATTTCTGCCACACCTTGAGAAGAGCACAATAAAAATAGTTGCAGGTCTAGAAAGTGTGGTGATCCTAAGAGCTGCCTGATATGGACCTTAGGCACTGGTTGCTGCAAGGCAGTTGATGAAAATTACAAATAAAATGAAAATTCAGAAAAAGCTGCATGTTGGCCAGAAGCAGGGGGAAATGCAAGTAAGAAAGGAGATAAATGGTTATTTTTTTTTTAATTCCCTGTATCCTACTGCAAGTGCCTGCCTGATCTATGCTTCTAAAAGAAACTATGATACATTGCTGAAAGCCCTCAACCCTAGGCCCTCCCATGCCTAAACTGCCCTGTTGGAAGGGAAGACTGCTTCATTCTTTTCCCTCAAAAGATGGATGAAGGCTGGGATGCTCTCAGTATAACTGCATTCTTTTGAAGAGAAATTCAGAGCTCAGCACAAGCTTCACTCTGGAGAGTGCAATCACCAGCGGCAGCGAAGAAGGTTCAGGAAGAGGAACTCTCCATCCTCCCTGCAAAATGTGGCCAGTTGTACCTGGAGAGATGAAGGAAGCTTCAGCAAAAAGGATGGGAAATATACTTCTGGAAAGTCTGGTGCCCGAAATCTTAGAGACATATAAGCAGGGCAGAAGGGAGGGATGGGAATGGACATGGGCTTCATGAACTGCCCACTCGGACTTGGAAATTTATCCAAGACGCATTTCAGTCACTGAATTGCTTATGTGGATCCAAGACTCCACAGTCCCATGATGCATCCATGTCTGATAGACTGGCAGTTTGAGAGGGTGTTTCATGGGACCTCATCCTGAGGAGGGAATAGCGGTGGGAATAAGGGGTTGTTTGTTATTCCCCAGCCTTTTGAATTTCATGGCAGTTGGGGTCTTCTGGCTCCTGTTCAAAAAGCAAATTAAACTTCAGGCTTCTGCAGGTGTGACAGTATCTTTAGTCAGTGAAGAATAAACAGAAAAAGTCAGTCAAGAACAAAGATATAAAGACTGCAGTGGTAAGAACTGAATAAAAGACTGTTAAAAAACCCTAGCATTTACTTTTCTATGCTTTTAAGTCAAGTTATTTTAAAGCAAAAAAGTTCAAACCACCTTGAACATTGATAGTTTCAACCCACATCTATAATGCATAGATTTCTGATGTTGTTCTTTTCTAAAATTCCATTATAAAGTATGCTGTTAAGACAATGTTTCGGGTTTGCACCCAAAAATGCAACTTCCAAAATAATGAGCTTTTTTCCCATCTCCTGTCTTGTCTCCCTTTCCCCCCCATCCAAAAGAATTTTAAATGTCAAGTCCTTTTTAATACAATAAAATGTGTGTTTTTCACTAATTTTTATTTTAGTCTCAATTTCAAAATAAAAAGCACTTAATGCTGACCCTGGAAAATTACAGGTGGAATTTGAAATCATATCACGGCTATGCTGTATTGTACACATGAATATATCTCAAAGAAATTAGCAAGTATTTGTCTATCTAGCTTGGTGTAAACCAAGGGACAGACAGGGTCATTCTTTTCTTAGGGTCTGTTGAAAGGAAGCCAGAACTCAGAAGTTCCTTTGGAATAATTCTTGGATGCTTTATCCCAATCCCACTCTGCCCCAGACCAACAATGATGCTCTGCATTTTATGTAACAGCGACAAGGACTTGGAAATTAACTGATAATTCTGTTAATTACCTGTGAACCACAACACAAAACAACTCCCTCTCCCAACAAAGCTGTCCTGATCCTGTAGATTCACTACTAAATAAAATAAAACCAAAAAATAGTACTGAACCCCCACGTCCAAAATACCATTTGGAAGTGGTAGCATTATCAGATGTGTATGAATAAAGACATCAAGATTAGTTTAGTAAATAGACCGTTCAACAATCTCAATTTTCTTGGATTTTACTGCTTAACAGCAGTTAAGCACATCTAAAAACCTAATAAACATGCAATATGGTAAACTACTACTATGAATGCGATGAATTCAATTTTTTTCATTTTCAGAGGTGATAAACTGAGGAGACCTTTCTACTTTCATTTCAAAATCAATTTTGTCACTGATTTTGCTGAAGCAGAAGGTCTTATACAAAGAACTACCATCAAATGGAAATGAAATACAGTGAATAACTTTACAAGAGCTTCCAAATTTCGTATCGGCCACACTGGAACAAATAATACTCAAAAAAGCAATAGAAAATACACGAGAAAAATGGAAAGATCTGCTCAAAGACTTTTTTTATTTTAGTGGATGCTGAGTTTCCACAGAAGTGATGTTGCAGAAAGTTAGTGGCGATTTGAATTTAATGAAGGACAGCTGAAAAAAAATCATTATTCAAATCACCCCCTTAAATCTCTAAAGGCAACCTTCATGCACATATAGCAAGAGGGAAAAAATGCATATCTGAGCAGATAATATTAAAGTAGAATACATACGACATTAGAAAACTAATAAGCATATACCTGATAAGTAAAACCCTCTTTACTATACTTAAGAACTGATAAAGTAAATGCCAAGATTTTATTATCAAACTAGTTCTTTATTAAAAGATAGTACAGGAGAGGATCCAAACTTCCAAGATTTAATCACTTTTACTATCAAGGGAGAGAGGGAGAAACCAAACCCTGCCCTGTTCCATTGGTGCAAATCTAGATTTACTTATCTGATAGCAGAATTTTGTTCCACTCATCCAATTCTTATTTTTAGTTTTGGTCTACCAGAAGTAATGCTCATCTGTATCCTCAAACTTAAGAAGCCATTAAACTCCTGATTGCTGGAAGCAGGAAAGAGATTCCAAGGGAAATGTTACTCTGTACTCTCACCACACCTTATCTCTAAGCATCAACCATGGATTTCTACCATCTGCAGAGGAGCAGAGGTCCTTTAGGGCTTTTGCTTTCTCTCCTGTGGCCAGTTTTAAGTTTTACGAACCATTAAAGTGACTGAGTCTGCTATTGCCAAAGATGACTAAATTTGCTTTTTAGCAGGCAGACCCGGGCTGAGCTTACAATCAAAGACTCCACTGTGCAGAGAGGCAACAGATCAGCACACTCAGTTCTGTTTTACAGTAGCAGGCAAATCCAGGCAGACTGCAAATGCTCAGGTGAGTTATTCACCTGGCTGTTTGACTGAGACCAATCTTTAAACAGCATGGTATGAGCTTTGTCTTACACATTCATCCAGTAGCAGAGACCAGCACACGATGACAGCAGAAGTTAGAAGTGTCTGACAGTGAATAATTTCCAAATTCTCAAGTGAGGTTTTACATGATTGTGTTCCCTGTAACAGCAGATGACTGGGTTCCCTCTCCTGAGGTTCATCCCCCATCCTTCAACCCAGTATTGCCACTCTGCTAATGTCATGACATTTAAATATTTTTAGCTGGCTATCCAGTGTTAGAAATCACTGTTCTTCACTTATGACTGGCTTTTTCTGATTACCCATTCTGCAAAGATAAGCAGTTTAAAAATAGTAAATGTTTATCCATATAGGAAAATCCAAAAGTACCTCAGAAATAAGGACACGGCAGGGAAGAAGAAAATGTGAGAGCTATTCTGTGGGTGAAAAGAGAGCACCAAAATATGGAAGAGCACTCCCTCACCCATCCTTCCACTCTCAAAATATTTCAAGACACAGGTTTCTCTCAGGAAACCTGAGACTGGTGGCAGAGAAGGGAGTAACAGCAGTCAGACTGAGAGGCAAGTGGCACAGCAAAAAAGAACAGGAGTGAACACTTGCAGGTTTAGATAAACTGGAGACAGGGACAGAGAGTTATTTATGCAGCAGAGATAAGTACAAGTGGGGTAAACTCAGGAGCTGACACCAGAGGCACAAAAAAGGAGATACTGAAATCTGTGTATAAAAATACATATACATAGTATATACTTGTGGGAGGAAGAGCTTCAACTTTCCTGTGGATTTTCTTTTTCTTTAATTCTACAGCATTCTATTTTAGATGTTTCCACCATACATTATAAACAACTCAGAGGAATAGAGAATGTGTAATCTCTAAATGAAGCTGCCCTGCAACTCAGCTCTGAGCAAAGACAGTGACATTGGAGCAGACTGCAGATCTGACAGCTCCTGCACACTGTCACTGTCCCCCTGCTCTTCAGCCAAAGCCCAGCTCACAAAATAACCCAGCAAAGGAGTGGCCAGGTGGCCAAACTGATGTAGCAAAACCCTCTTTGAAGTTATACCTGTGATGGTGAATATTTTTGTAAATGTCCCTTTCCACAGAAGAGTCATATCCTGTTCTGTCATTCACCACTTTGTTACCAAGTCCCAAGGTTGTTTCAAGAGCTGACCAGTTGCATGGCACAGCAAAGTACAAAGATGTGATACCATGCATGGACTATTAGCTCTGTTATGGGTTAATTGGTTTAATTACCCTCAGTGCAGCACTCGTTCCAGAGCTGTTATGCTTGGTGTATCCCTACACAGTGCAGTCATATTCTCCACCTCTCTGCTTCTCACCCTTGTTTTTAAAATGGGGATAACAGCTTTTCCCAACTTCTTCACAAGGATCTTGTGAAAACAAATTAACATGCTGAGATGCTCAGATGCTGAGGAAATCCAGTGAAGCATCCAAGGGAGAAGAGATGGCCCTACTGTGGATTACATGAATAGGTACTGTTAGAATGACTGACAGGATGCATCTGAATCTGTAGTTAACGCTAAACACTTCAAGCAAATATTCATCCCTGTGACTTCACATAAGATGGTGAGTCTTGATGCAAAAAAAGGCAGATGTCCACCGAGAAAAATGCATGCAGGGTCACTGACCCAGAGAGATGGATACAGAAGCTCCAAGAGTCATCCACAAACAGGGCTGAGCACCTTTGGGTTTTGGCAAGACTCAAATCCCAGGAAGGGATGACAGAATTCAGATCTGTTTGCATGGATAATTGAAGCTCCAGTTTTCAAACCCCTGAAAGCACCTATAATTCACAGTCTTCCTGTGACATGTAACAGCTTATCAATTATACGTTTTACAGGAAATTTATATTCCCTGCTTCCTTAGAGAGCCCAGAACAAACAAACAAAGCAAACAAATCCTGATTTGCATTTGTTCACAACTGAAAAAAAAAAAAATGCAAACAGCAGAGAAATGAGTACTCTGCAGGGAAGAGTAATTTCTATCAGCATTCAAAGAAGCTTTTTATATTCATTTCTTGTGAAATGCCTGTGCAACACCTCCCTGATATATAAGCTGTCCCAGTCCCAGGGCAGGATTCCCATGCTTATTTAGAGTGGCATATGAGTGATACCAACAGAGTCAAAGGCAGGACCCCCAAGCACTTCACAGGAGACATTCAGAACTTTCCAGGAATAAATCTCTGCAGAATACATTTGCTAGGACAGCTGTTTATAGCCATTTATGTGACAAAGAGAGACTTCTATGGTCCCAGAGTCCTTTAAGTGCAAATGACATTATACAGTATATATGTACTGAATGAAAAATAGGACTTGCAATCTAAAAGTACCAATGAAAATGACACTAAAACATATGGTCTATTATGGTTAACAGATTTTTTTTCTCAAGGTATTAAGGAAAAAGGCATTATGCATAATACCAGATTCTGTGAGATGTTGTAATACCTCTACACTGGGCTGTGCCCAGATCCAATCCTGCTTTCATTTGCATTTTGCCTGGAAGTCAGCAGTAGCTCTACCTATCTACTGATGGTAGTAAGGCTCTGCAGAGGGATCCAGACAGGCTGGATTGATGGGCTGAGGCCAATTGTATGAGGTTCAACAAGGCCAGGTGCTGGGTCCTGCCCTTGGGTCACGACAACCCCAGGCAGGGCTAGAGGCTGGGGGCAGAAGAACCAGAAAATTGCCCAGCAGAAAAAGACCTGGGAGTGCTGGTCAACAGCAGCTGAACATGATCCAGGATGTGCCCAGGTGGCCAAGAAGGCCAGTGGCATCCTGGCCTGGGTCAGCAGGACCAGGGCAGGGATTGTCCCCCTGTACTGGGCACTGGTGAGGCCACACCTCAAATCCTGTGTTCAGTTCTGGGTCCCTCACTGCAAGAAAGACATTGAGGGGCTGGAGCGTGTCCAGAGAAGGGAAACTGAGCTGGAGAAGGGTCTGGAGCACAAGTTATGAGGAACAGCTGAGGAAATCAGGGGTGTTTAGCCTGGAGAAAAAGAGGCCGAGCTGGAACTTTCCTGTTCTCTATGACTGCCCAAAAGGAGGTTGTAGCCAGGTGGAGGTCAATCTCTTCCCCTGAGCAACAAATGACAGAATGAGAGGGAATGGACACAAGATGCACCTTGGGAGGTTTAGTTTGGATAGCAGGAAAAAATTATTAAGTGAAAATATGGTCAGTCATTGGAATAAGCTGCCCAGGGAAGTGGTGGGATCACCACCCCGAAGCTGTTCAAAAGGCCCACGGATGTGGCACTTGGTGACTTGATTTAGTGGTGAGCAGTGCCAGGTTATAGGTTGAACTCCATAACATTAGAGGTCTTTTCCAAGCTTAATGATTCTACGGTTCCAAAAGGATAACTGTAATGAAATGTGTGTCTGGAGTACCTAGAAGGAAAGTCTTGTACCTGAATGTCTGTTGTACATCAACACTTTGCCACAGACTTCAGCAACCCTGAGAAAATCGTGGGATACACCTTCAGTTCAGACACTGTCAGAGAGCTGTCTGCCCAGGGCTCCTGTATCATTAGACAAGAGAAACATAGCTTTCCATAACCTAATCCATCCATACTCATGAAAAGGTGAACTGTCCCTCAAAAGTGTTTATAGCTCTCCAGTGACACAAATCTGGACAGATGAATTTCACTGTCAGCATCACTATCAAATACTGCTGAGCAAGGCACAGTTTCTATCTTTTTGCTGCCACAACTGCTTCCCCCACAAGTTTCTTCTATAGATTTTTACTACAGCATGAGGCAAAGCGAGGCTTCTTGCTAACACATAGGCATAGCATGACAGGAGTTACTGACCTCTAAATAAGAGTTCTACTCTTCCAGCTGAGCTCCCCTTTACCTGTTGGCTACATACACATACATTTTTAAGTTATATGGTCAACTTCCTCGGTTTCCTAAAAAAAAATAATACTGGATCACTGCTTCATTGTACACTGCAGCACATCTAAGAGAAAAATAATGAAAACTAATTTGCTGACTTTACTGGGGACTAGAAACACATCTAAGCAGTCATAATAGCCATATTTCCTGGTTATTGCAGGTTGTAAATAAACAGCAGAGCTAACTTTGGGTTTGTGTATACTGCCATAAGCCCAGAATGTTTGACTCACTCGTGTTTGACCTTAGCATGGAATTTCCCATGTCAGGAGAGTGTGGCTTTTGAGTACCCCCAAGCTAAGTATAGCCTATCATAAAAACTGTACTCCAACAGTGCTTTCCCTCTGGGAACAATAAATAATAAATATTGTAGAAATTGGACGTGCGCATTGGTTTTAAACTTCAGTAACACTGTCAAAATGTTGCCTGGCTAAATGAGCACTTAAAACAGAATTTTAAAATAGTGTCCAGAAGAGAATTAAGTGTTGTTTAAATTTTTTTGCTTATAAACGTTATGAGCTGCAATGATTTTAAGTAGTTAAATCTGTATTTACTTTTCCATAAAAGTACCTCTAAGGAATTGCTTTCATACAGATCAATATTAGGTTTCAGCTTAAACGAGATTTCTATAACCAAGTTAGAAATATTTTGCTCTAAGAGTTGTGCACTGCTACACTTCTGTGACTGAGACTGCTGCAGAAACATCCTGGTGCTTTCAATAAAACAAAGAAAGCAATAAAGACAGCAAATATCCGATACATAATGTGTGCTTAATGAGATTACTCATTGTAAATAACTCATGCAAAATGTTTCCTGATGATGATGTCAAGCAGTTATGTGGGTCAGTCTGAAGATAATGGTTTTGAGCAGCTTAATGTCTATCATAGAAGTTTTTAAATGTATTATCAACTTATCTTTGGGGTTTCTGAGCTTATTTTGCAATTTTGAAACCCTTCCCTAGTTCCACTGGGAACTGCAATGGGATGAAGGACCATGTATGTTATAAATTGGGTATATATATTTATTTATCAAAGGTCTATTGCCATTTTAAGAAATCTGCTATCCCCCTCCTCCTTCCCTACTACTTGATAAAACAGTGGAGTAAATGGCTTCTTTTGCCTTCTCTCTCTCAAAATTTGCTCCTAAACCTAATCCCTTCTGTTTGCAGATACTCTGTAGCCTATGCCTCTATCTACCCAAGCATGAAGCATTTGCTGCCCTGCTGGGACGTGCTGTGGTTTGCTGCTAATCCAACAGTACCTTGGTCTAGCTGGAATTTTCCCCACAGAATCCATAAATCAGATTACAGGAGAGACTCTTCAGCACCTCCAGCTACTGCCAACAACAATAGGAACAGCATGTTTTCCCCTGGGGAAGGCTAGGGAGGGGTGCTGAAAACAAGAAGGAAGCATCAGAGAGCTATCCAAGGGGAAGAGGGATTTAAGTGGTTGTTTTAAAAAGCAGCTTCACAGCTAGCAGTTGGTGACAGGTGCAGCATTGCAGGGTATAGACAGACTTTTTTAACCACGCCTTTTAAAGAAGTGGACAATAAACTGCATTGAGCACTGGGCAAGGAGGGGTACAGGAGACTTAGGAATGAAGAAGATCGGCAGGAATATAGAGACCTAGCAGAAATATGCATGGCGTCACTTTAATATCTCCTTTAAAAAGCTGGGGTTTAGCACTCAGAATTTTCCATTGCCATCAGCACTGAGGTGAAAGACAGAAGAAGCACTGTATTAATAGCTCTGTTCTCAAATATTTCACTTTAGCCACAAAAAACATTCACCACCGCCTGGATTGTGAGTGAAATTTATTAGCCAACAGGGGTTTAACAGAAAAAGACTTAAAGCTTAGAGAGATCCTGCAAAATGCATTTCTTGGAGTGCAGAGTAATCCATTTATTTTATAGAGCACTTCCACACAGGAGAGGATGGGACACCATTAGGAGGCACAACACTAGTCCCAGGAGAGAGCTGATTCCTGCCAGAGACTTTTGTTTTGTGTTTAACAAAAGCAAGACTGATTTCAGAAACAATTCTTCCAGGCCCATAGCCCTAGAACAAATCAGAATATGCATGTTTCAATATGTTTCTGCTTGGCTCTGTATCATGTCAGATACAGATTCTTTACATAGAGCACAATCTCCAGAACTAACTTGTGTCTTCCAAGTCATCTTCCAAAAGTACAAATTTCTTTAAAACAACTCCTGTGAAATGAATCTCAATACAAAAGCCTTTATTTGTTTAAACCAGGAAGGTTTATGGGTTAACTCTCCAATCAAGCAGGCTAAATGCAGAATTGTGCAGGGCGTTATTGCATTCCTGTTCCTCCAGTGATCCCAATAAACCAGGAAAAGAGAAAACAGGCGTGGCTATATCCTCTGCACACAGATCTATCCCATGTAAGTAGACCAAGAACGTATGCAGGTTAAAAGAGGAGCGATATTTGCTCTCCTTGTGTTATGGATATAGGCAAATCAAGTGCCAGAAAGACTGAGAGTTCAGCTGTAGAGCAGCCTGGCACCCAAAACCTTCATTAGATTTCTGCAGAATGTAGCACCTATGTAAATCTGCAGCCTGTGAGCTACGTCATCGGGTACAGCTGCTGCATTTACCCTGCAAGGACCTTCCTTAGGTTCACCTTCCCTTAAAGTCACTGTCCCCCTCTTCACATTGAGGTGACAGCTGATGCTGAATGAGGATCTGCTTAAGGCATGTGCCAGATCCTTGACCTTTTGTGCCCACACCCCTTTTACTGCTCCTTCTTGCTGCTTCTCCACGGCAGATGATGCCCAAAAGAGATTTTGTCCATGGGCTAGAACAGTGGACCAAAGAGCTTTCCTGAGAATGCAGCAGGGAAAAGCAGAGGGATCCTCTTAATGCTGCAGGGTGATCTAAGGTGAATGCTTGTGCTGAATGCCAAGCTCAAGAAAAGCTGTCAAGTGGGCTAGAAGGAAAGACAACCCCAAATGTTTTTGCAACACAGGTGCAGCTTCTGACACTTATCTTTACATAATGGATTTAGCTAGCGAGCAGCCACAGCCATAGGGAGGTTTAGCATGACAGAGAGCCCTACAGTGAACTCCTTTTGGAGTATTTTATAATCAAACACTACAATCCTCTGGAAGACATGACTAAAAGTGCAAGTGCAGACAAAGCTACCCTTAGGTAATTCCCTTGATTAAAACTCTCAGACTTAAAATGAATCTAATTAAGGACATCATGAAGGCACAGAAGGGCAGTATTCACTTATGGCCTCTTTTGCAGATGGTGAGGTGCCAAACAGAATTGAGAATCTTAACTGCAAGAATCATCAACAAATTCAAACAGGATGGTAAATTAGAGATGGCAAAAATCAGACTGTTACATAACAACAATGCTGCCGGATCTCCTGGTTCTTGCAATAGATGCAAAAGGCACTCCCAAAAGAGGACACAGGGTTTTTTATAAAAAATGATGAAAAAGGAGAGCCCAGACACAGAGCCATCCTCAGTGACACAGACTGCACAATTGATGAAAGAGGATATATTTTCTAGCAGTTTGTTCTTCCTTTGTTGTTCGACATTGTTCCCTTTACTACTGTTGAGAAACATCCAAGCACATGCTGTCACATGCTCATAGAGTTGTCACAACTGGCCAGATGTCTGCTTTTTTTTCCCCCTAAAAGACTTATAGGAGGCAATATGCTTTGATGTGTCATTAGAAGTTTTCATTTCATTAATCAGCTTTCTATCAAAATGCTGATGTTTCACAGATATTTTTCTATGATAAAGGCAAGTCAGTTTAAAAACACTGTTGAAAAAAGATAGGGAAAATATCGACCACTTAGAAGTTAATTTCTGTCTGATTTAATTTTCTCCAACTGTCTGCATTAGTCTCCCAGGAAAATAAGTCTACTCAAGTACAGTAAAATGTGCCTATAAATATCTGATACAGATAAGACAGACAGAAAAATCTGTTTTGCTGCATTTGTTTGATAAAAAAGAAACAGAAGGTACTTGGGAATTACAACTTATTTGCCTTCACTCCATTTAGCTCCTATAATCAAGTAAAAATACAGATAATAACAAGCTTCAAGTAGGCAATTACCTCAAGGACCACATGCTGTACTCTAGAATCAAAAAAATAGCAACCTAGTGAATGGTTGAAATACATTCTAATAGAAAGTTGGGGGTTTTTTTCTCATAGACTCAGAATTGTCTGAGTTAGAAAAGACCTTAAAAGACCATCTAGTCCCACCCACAGGCAGGAATGCCTTTCACTAGAGCAGGTTGCCCAAAGGCTTATCCAGCCTAATCTTGAGCACTTCCAGGCATGAAGCATTCACAGCTCCTCTGGGCAGCCTGTTTCAGCATCTCACCAACCTCATAGTAAAGAATTCCTTTTTCATGTTCAATCTAAATCTACCCTCTTTCAGCTTAAAAACACAACCCCTCGTCCTGTCATTAAAGATCCCATTAAAAAGTTTGACCCCATCTTCCTTAAATGGGGAAGCCCCCTTTAAATGAGGAAAGGCCATAATAAGGGCCCGGAGCCCTCTCTTCTCCAGCGTGAACAGATCCAGCTCTCTTGGCCTGTCTTTGCTGAAGAGGTGCTCCAGCCTTCTGACCATTTCCTTGGCCCCCTGTAGACCTGCTCCAACAGGCCCACATCCTTCTTATGCTGGGATCCCAGAGCTGGACACAGCCCTGCAGGTGGGGTCTCAGCAGACCAGAGCCGAGGGGCAGAATCCCTTCCCTTGCCCTGCTGCCCACGCTGCTTGGGATGCAGCCCAGGATACATCTGGCTTTCTGGGCTGAGGGTGCACACTGCCAGTTCATGTCCAGTTTTTTATCCACCAGTACCCCCAATTCCTTCTCCTTAGAGCTGCTCTCAATTCATTTCTCTTGTATCTCACACAATGTGCTGACACTGGTGATGATCTTGACCCAGGTGCAGCACCTTGCACTTGGCCTTGTTAAACTTAATGAGGTTCACATTAGCACATGTCTCCAGCCTGTGACCATCCCTTTGGATAGCATCTCCTCCCTCCAGCATAACAACTGCACCATTCAGCTTGGTGTTACCTGCAAATTTGCTGGAGGTACACTCAATCCCACTGTCTATGTTGTTGAATAAGATATTAATTAAAATTGGTCCCAGAACCAGTTTTCAATCTAGCAGTTTAAAAATAATAACACTTCCAGTTATTCTGATCTTAGACGATTTCTCATGCTTAGCAGGACAATGAAGTGCAAGCCTCAGTTTACCATTTTTTGTGATGATATATTAGCTATGCATGCACAGATATCTAACCAGAGACAAGCAAAGACTACTCAAGATAAATGTTTTTATTTTTTATGATTAATGAAATAAGTATCCTAAAAAATGCCCAAGGCATTTAAAGCCACTGTGTAAAAAGTCAGGTCATGGTGTTGCATTGAGTGCAACTACTCTTGACTTGCTGCAAATGCCCAGCACAGTTCCAGTTCTCAAAGCATCACATTACCATACTTGTGCTCATGCTGCAACCCTCTCAATATAAACACAAAATAACATAAACCACACCACAAAGTAAATTCAAAATCTTTGAGGATGGAAACTAGTAATTAGAATGAGTTACTAGTAAGTTACTGACCTAGATCCTCACCTAGTAAAAAACTGAGTAGCTCAGCTGTTCAATCGATATTTTTATGTGGGTCTCATCATACAGATAAACGATAATATAAAAAATTTAACATAATATAAAGACAACCAAAACCCCAGAGCTTACAACCTCTTGCAAGATTAGTGAGCGACTGAGGGAGAGTGACAACTTGAATTTGTTTCTCATTCATCTACTCATAAAAGGTGACAAGTTGATAGCTGTGGACCAACATCATGCTGTGGTCCAGAGCCAATGAAAATGTCAATGAAATCCTGCCAACTCCTTAGGTGCAATAAATCACCATAGCTCTATTAGTCAGCCCTCTAACTTCCAGCACCCAAAGATTTGGCTCTGTCTACAATGCATGCTCAGACAAGATATAAATCAATGCAGTGTCAACTTGACCACAGTTGGGTTTTTTCCCTCTCAAATATTACTGTGTCTTTGATAGTTAAAAGCAAATCTCACTGAAGTCATCTAATTCACAGAAGGAAGAAAGCATTTACAGCAGAAATTTCCTATAAACTCAGCAGACCAAGTTTCTCTCATTATCCATCATCCCAAAAGCTGTTGTTACCTATACTGGGCAATTTTCCCCACTTAATAGTCTGTAAAGCTGTTGGAATCATCAGTCTTTTTTCCACGATAACGTGGAAAAGGAAAGATGCATCTCCCCTTCCCTGCATCACCACTCGGATCTGGACAGCTCCCAGCCACCACGCTCAGCTGGGGCCCAGTTACAGAAATCATCAGTAACTCCACACTCCCCAAGCTGCACTCCATCCTCACCCTATACCACGCTTGTCACTGCCCCCCACTGCCATGTTGAATGCATTAAATTCCTGAAGAGTTCTGACCTTCTGGAGAAGCACTGCTAAGCCACTAACCAACACATCAACAGCTCAGGCTTCCCACGGAGCTTGGTCTAGACTTAGAACTCATTACTGTTCTTTCTCAAACACATTCATTATGGAAACTTTACCCGCCCAGGGCTGCTCCAAGCACAGAGACTTACCATTCGGGCCCTCAAATCTTTGTATTAAAAGGCTCAAACTTACGGTAGAGTGCTGAATGGGTATCCAGGCAGGTGTTTCGACTGAGCATTTGTGAGATGGGCATCTGCCATGGCTCTGCTGCAAATAAGTGAAAAGGGCATTATACACAACACAGTACGTGCTGCAATCGCTAGGCACAATGGACTCCATTCCATAGGGAGCAGCTAGGAGTTTGCTCGTGGTCATCACACCTCACAAAGTCATTTTCCACTGTCATGTAGGAAGGATAATCTGCAGTTTGCAGGACCAAAAAGGCCTCATGGGTTGTCTGTTAATTTTGCACTGAAGTTCTCAGTTATGTGGATGGAAATACATCCACTCTCAACCCCGAGCATGAGCCATCTGCCTTCCCTCCACTCTGGAGAATTCAGAGAACAGCAGAGCACTAGTCAGCAGGTAGAGATTGGCTTTTTTCCCCCATTTCATGACAGGCTGAATTTTTTCCACAATGTCCTCTTTGAATCAGTGATAGGTGCAGCCTGAAACACCCGTCAGGGCTATTTTCTAGGAAGAGTAAGTATGCCCCAAAATTTTAGGGCATGTTTCTTTTCTGAGCAGAATGCTCTGCTTGCTCCCCAGATTGGACCCTGGAGAACATGAGCAAGTACGCAAGACTCCTGCAGTTCCCTGAAAGTTTGCAGAACAAAAAAGGGAGGGGTTAATTTAAAGTCTAATGTTCCACATGGCAGTGCAAGATGCAACCATCAGGCCTTCAGGCTGATCTTCCTGTAATTTCCCTTGCATTTGCTGTGATTCAGTCACATTTCAGCCAAAGTTTGGAGCCCATCAGAATGAATTGCACAGCAGATTGAGTCAGAGTCCCTGAAGAAAAGTTCAGAATAAATTCTGGTGCCTGCCACCATTACTCTCAGCATTTCACATAAGAGTCAAACTATTATTTAGCTCCCTGAATTGGAGGACTCTTGTAACTAGGTATTTTCCTGAAGCTGGAAGAAGTATGGGAAAAAAAAAAGCTTTCTTCTTTTTATTTTCACTTAAGACAGATATATCACAAGCAACTGCATTACACCTTTCTTACCCCCATGCTGAGAGTAAAGGAGAGAAACCTCTGCAAACACTAATGATTAGATTTCACATGATTTTCAGTTTTGAGTCTAATTTAAGAACTACTATTGCTGCTTCATTCTTTATCTCCAAAAAGTTAACATTTGTAAAGCAGTGCAGTACCAGTTTGCAAGTTAAAAAAAAAAAAATAGAACAGAAAAAACCATGGATATCAGATTAAGCTTTATATTGTCCAAAACTTAAAACTTGTTATCTTTTACATATTCAATTAGACAACTTTTAGAAATACTCAGAAGAACAGCTAGCAAGCAAGAATCATTGTAATTTTAGATGAAAGTTTAGAAAGTTCTGTTTAAAAGGATTTGAAAAAGTCATTGCTATCATGGCACCAGAATCCTGCAGGTGTGTGTTATCTCGTGTAAGGAAGGGATGGATGCAACAGAAAATGATGTAATCCTATCAAAATAATAAAACTATAAATGAATTCTGATTAAAAAGACAATATGAAACACTAGTAATTATTTTTTTAAACTTTAATAATTGTACACTTTAATTCTTTATTCCAAGGGAAGTTAAAGGCAAGGAAATTAATAATGTGCTTTGGACTGAAAACATTTTTCTGATTGAAAAGCCTGGTCTTACAGAGGAAACTATGTATAGCTCTGTCAGGGGACTCCTCAAAAAGACTCCTCACATTTTTAAGAGGATACTTTTGCAAAATAAAAGCTCCAAATCTCCTAGCAGGAAAGGCTTATTCTCTTCAAGTATTCTTGTCGTTAAGATTCATACCTAAATTGTCCCAAGGCCTCAAATCCCCTGGCACTTGTGCATATTCAAAGGTCAAAGAGACAGCAGTAACTGGGAATTGCTCAGAGGCAGCAGTTCTACAGAGTTCCCAATTTTTCAGGGCAAGAGCTGGCTGTTCCTCTGGGATGTAGGGTGACCTGCAGTGTTTGGCCTTTCACAGCTGGATATTTGAATTACTATGCTGGTAACGTGACATTGCACTGGTACTGTCTGAGAAATGCGTGTAGTTCAAGGACAAGGACTGAACACTTTTCTTCTACAGCATTTTGGGGATTTGGAGTTGGATTCTTTATGAAAATTATAGCTTACTTCTTATTTGAATGATCACTTCTTTTTGCCTTGTGTAAAAACCAATGCTTTTCACACCCTTTCATATGTTAGACCATCAACCTAGTTGAAACAAGTCTTAGATACAAGGTTGTATATTAGCTGCTGGTAACATTTTTCTTCCTAAATGTTCAGGGTTTTTTAATAGCCAAAAGCTCCAACAAATCTCACATTTAGCGAAGCCAATTTAAAAAAATAGCCAAAAAGTCAGCACTACATAAAGTATTCTGCAGGCATAGGCAATACAAGCAAGCATAGCAATAAATACATTGGCAAATATTTACAGGCCGTAGAAGGAATTAATTTGATTATTACTGCTAACATTTTCCTCAGCTTAGGAGTTTGGTAAGCAAAAATACTATAGACCTTGGCCCACCACTACACTGAAAAGGTAAAAATCTCAGAAACAAAGAAGATCCATAGTTTAAAATCATCTTTCTTCAAACAGCCTTCAAGGGAGGACAAAAGCACCTCTAGTTTGTTTTTCATGTTTGCTAATAGTGTTATGCAAATATACCTTGCCCTGCTGTTTGGGAGAATATGTTTTAATAAAAGTTTTCTCCATCTTTAAGGGAAAGAGAGGGGCTGTACCTCTATAGCTTATGAATGAGTGATTTCTAGAGTCTTGCTTTTCTCCCTTTCTTTGACGATACTCAGCCTCCTGAACAAAGCTTCACCCTTGAGACAGCTTCAACACAGTGACAGTGAAAGCTATCCAGGCAGAGACTTTAGCACAAGTTAATGAAATCAAAGCCTTCAAAGCACACAATAAGATCTTCAGCTAGTGTAACTTTTGTATAAAGAGACCTTGGGACACAAAAGAATAATTTCATTCTCATTGCTGAATTCAGCATCATTCACAGCTCTTTTTCTGGGTTGATGCTTCAAACACTTGATAAATTGCATAGCAATGATACAGTCAGGAAGCAATGAAGCAATGAGCAAAGTCAGATAGAGATGCTACCCCCACATTCAGCTAGAGACAGTGTTGTTTCTTCTCTGGAGGCCCTGACACATGCAATTCCCAAACCTATAGGTTTATCAAACCTCCAGAAATGCAGACCCCATGTGTAATCAGCAGACAGAGAGGCACCAATCTCAGGAAACAAAATGTTGTGTCTCCATGCACAACACCTGTATTCTTAGCAAGCAAGCCTTGAGCAAGCTTCTTTCTTACATGCTTTTCTCAGTCAAGTGTTAAAATAACTGACTGCTACCAGCACTATTTAGAAATATCAGTATAAAGTATTTGGAAATGCATTAACACAGTGCAGAGTGGTAGCACATCAGTGCCCACAGCAATATTGCAGAGGGAAATAACTGCACGTTGAATATTGAACTGGAAGGCGAGAGCTTTGTGCGCATGAGAGGTTTCAGGTGACAGAGATGCAACTGCACCTCAGCAAACCCTGGGTAAGACTTCAAGGAAGAATTCCTCTTTTGTGTTGAGTGACTTCAGGAGCAAGTAGATATATCTTATTTCCACTTTCTCACAGGCAGGGAGAGATTTTTATATACACAAAATATCAGTATCAATACCAAATTTTGATGGCTAAATATTAATATGATTCTGTCTGGAGACACATCCAGAGGCAGGTCTTAGGTCTGCAGGAAGATGGAACAAAATCCAGAGAGGCTCTTTAGGAATATAAAGATTCAGGGCTCATTGAACTGCAGCACTCTCTAAGATCTGACTTGATAGTCTTTCTCAGAGAAGATACTGCTGATGAAAGTCAAAAGAAGTCACAGGTTATATTCTATTTGTATCCACTGAAATGGACAGGAATACAAACACAAGAAATTAAATACAAGCCCTTGAGTGAGGTCTCTAGTAAAAAAAGCATTGACTGAAGCCAATCCCAGTGGAACATTCTCAGCTACTCCTACAAATCCTTGCAAATCTCTGATGCTCTGGAGAAATGAAAACTGTAGATCTCAACTAGAGGTCTCAGACTGAGCAAAATATAATAATATACCAGGCCATACCACTGGCCTGATGATTCACTCATAAATAACCATTCTGTTCTCCTTGACTGCACATATTTTCTCATTTTCCAGAAGTCTTGCATCAGGTGAATGGACACAGAAAGAAATTTGCACAGCAGTATCAAACAGATTAACACAGAAAAGAAATACATGTTTGTGTTGAGAATAAGAGCCACAAGACAGATCTTTTCTGCTTTCCCAGCTATGTGAAATGCATAAAAATGCAACTCACCTTAGCATTGGGAAATTATCTTCCCACCTTCACCAAGGTCCTCGAAATATCAGAAAAAGGACCTGCTGAGGATGTGTAGCTCTGCCAGCATTAAGCAGTACTATTATTGAGGCAGTATCAAGCTCTTGTTTCCTTTTTCTTGCTCAGTGTCTTCCACCTTGCCTCACCTCTGCAGCTCTCCACTGCTGAGCAGTATTGAGCCCCAGCCATATCTGCCTGAGCTGTTAATTAAACATTTTCTGCTCTCGGTTTATAGAGCTCTTCATAGATTTATGGAAAAAAAAAAATCACCCTTCTCCTTTCATAGCTCATAACCAGTCTCAATAAAGACATCTCTCTAAAACCACCAAATTATAATCTAATGAAATCTATTGGAAATTTCAGTTGCAGTAAACAAGGTCAGTGCTCAGAAGAAACGAAGTGTCACCCAGAAATGGAGATCAAAGTAATTCCCTTCCATTCCTGCTGCTGCCATAGAGACCAAGGGAGGGGGAAGAAGGAAAGAAGAAATTTAGCAGACTTAATTCTTCCTGAAATTTATAATTAACTACAAGGGAAAAGGGACTATTATCACATTTCTAAAGAATAAAGGAGAAAAAAGTTGAGCTTTTGACAAGATATAATTAGCAGATATTACATATGCAGTGCACATTGGTTTGTTCTGTGTAATTTTCTTGAAATTCTCCCCCCCAAATGATCTTATTTTTCTAGAAAAGACAACATGCATCTCATCAGTTTACATTCATAATGTCTGAAATCCAAATGCTAGGGGCTCACAATAATTGTTCCAAAAATTAACATTGGTAAATATACTCAGATACACTCCCCATCTGTCAAACAGCCCTGAGTATGTTCTCCAGCTAAGATAAATGGCAATCAATGAAAAGGATCTTCCCACTCTTCTAAGCCTGTGCAGTTTAGCCAGCAGCCAACCCATAGTCATCAAAGCTGTCCTCAAGTACCACTTCAGAATAGACTTTACTAAATTACATGTAAATTTTATGGATTCAGCACTATTACACTTTTAGGGTCTGGCAGGAAAACACCACAGTTTGAAGTGCTCATCAGCACCTAATAATGGCTTTAGAAAAAGATTTTGATTTTTGCTAAATGTGAATCTCTGGGAGGAAAATCATTACATTTCCTTTGTTTTCAGTTTGTTATAGCCAGGAAATTCAACACAAAAAAAAAAACTTAGCTACCCAGCTTATGACTCCAAACTGCACTGATTCAAAGCCTGGAGTCTTGGAAAGAAAAAACGACAAATGTTGCCCAGATATATTAACAATATGCAGGCACAAAAATGTGGTGTTTTTTTGTTTGCTTCGTATCCAGCTAAATTTAAATCACATCCTCATGCAGTATAGCGCTCTACAGCTCTGTTAGTTTTGGTAAGATTATACTAGTCTGTACCACCTGAGGCACTGGTAAACCTCAGTATGGAGCTTTATAATTTCCCAATTTTGGGACTGATCCACAGCCTCTCAGACACAAACAGTTTATCTTGCAGGAACTCCCACAAAACAAACTGAACCTCATTTTCTAAGTATATGCCTTTTTAAATCCCTACCTATATTGAGTTTTCTTCTGATTAACATAATCAAAGAGGGGAGAAGGGATGGGACGACAGGCCTGTGACAAAGTCACCTCAGCATAAATAAATATCCTATTAGCTATTTGCATTAGTATCAGGCCCAAACAATCAATAATTCAAATGAACTTTCTAGTGGACTCACCTGCAAAGTGGGATCAGCAGCTGGCACACATTGTGTGGACCTGCTCCTCACCTCCAGCAGATGACCTGATCTCTGACCATGGACCATTCTGCCCTTCCCAGAGCATCTTGGAACTGCTTCTGCTGCCACTCTAAATCAGAGAGGCTGGGACAGCAAGGTCACCCCAGTGGTGCCATCTCCACATTTTTCCATTCTTCAGCCATGATCTAAAAACATCCTCCAGATCAACTGAGTTTGTTAGGGGAGCCAGTTTTGTAGGCTAAATGCCAAATGGTATTTTCCTTCTCACTCAGAAAATCCACAGTATCCTACTGGGACACAAGACCTGCTCCTACATTTCCCCAATACAGCACACTATCAACAGGGATTTATAATGATATACTTAATGTAGTTTCAGAATGAACTAGTCAGACAAATTTTATAGCTCTCCTCTGCTTTACTCTTAACTTCATGCTACAAAACGGGGTGATCGGTGTGTGGAATGGGAAAGACCTACAGAAAAGTCATAACACACCCATGGTTTGTCCTGTCACTCACTACTGTAACTTCTTATTTTCCATGATGCTCATGCATACTGTGAGTTCTGGTCACACATCTGTTCAGAATTTTGCCTAAAGTGCACACAGTGGTGTCCCCTGTTCCAGATATATGGCTGGATGAGCAGAAGAAAATAGGACAGACAGATGTTGCTGGCTCCTGGCAACCTTGTCATTCAAAATTGTACACATGCTACTTTAGGACGGGTTAACAACATAAACAAGCTTACTGCTTCTCTTCCCAGCACGAATACAAAATAGAGGGGTTTCCTTCTGTCTTTATTTCATTGTTTTAAAAGTGTAAATTGAATTCTTAGAAAAGGTTCTGGATGGGCAGCCATGAAAGGAGATTGCTAATTTTTTCAAACTAATAGACTAACACAGAATTTGCGAAAAAGCTACAAAAATAAAAATAAAATGCTAAACTTCTTTACTAGTTGAATGAACTGAGCCTTTCATTAACAACCAACAAAAATTCCAGTTTTCCAGTCATGTGAACAATCACAGTTTAATTAATTGAACCACGGGGGTCAGTGACAATCAAATTAAATGTAAGACCTGTGTAGTGAGTAATCTGGTGTAAATCTCTACTTAACTGGAAGCTAAAAACAAAAATCTCAAAAAAGAAGTAAATGTCACAGAATTTTCAATATTTTGATGACAGGAATTTATTTTTGTAGCTAAAAACCCAAGTTCAAGCTGAGTGTTCTCCCTGGTTCTGAAGGCAAATTCTCTGTTTTACAAACTGAAAGACACAGTTCTGGGACACAGGAATCCTACTGCTGGCAGTGCTCAGTGCTGAGGGCATAGGAGTCAGGCACAAATGGTAAGTGGGTTAGGATTCTTTAATAAATTTAGATTATTTAAGTGGTGTTTCTCCTTTGTGTACATCTTCTCAAAACACAGAAGCATTCAGGTGATAGAATTGGAGACCTCAAGCAAACCTCAAAATACAACTTCCAAACAAAAGAAGGAGCAACCAACTCTGATATTTCTTAGGGACATTACTGATGTTAAGGATACTAAACCACTGGTTTAGATTTCCTAGGAAGTTTTAAAATCTCTCTCCTGAGAGAAGGTCTTCAGCTCGCCCTGCCATCAGCCTTCTGGGTTTTAAGCCTGCAGAGTTGCCACTTTCTGAGCTCTCCTTTCTAGCAATTGGTGCCAGAAAGCTTTTGGGGTTTTTTCCCAGTGAAAACTAACAATCTTTTCTATGGTACCTAATATCAAGAACTGGGGGTTCTGGGGGAGCAGCCCCTGTTACAGTGAGGAACATAGAGCTATTTATGTTCTTTTTCACCAGTGGCCGCTCCTGTTGTATTCTTAAGCCTGTAAAAGGCAGAAGGACGGAAGGAGAGCTGGTTCCTAGAGGAGAGGACAGCATGTTGCCTTTGACTGTTGGGAGGCACAGGGGGAATGTTCTTCCCTTTCAAAAACTCCTGGTGCTCCCACTGGGATGGAGGCTCAACCTAAGCTTTAATTTATACCGGATTCTTTCTAATGATAAAATAATGCCACCAATTAATGTGCTCTATGTGACAGGAAAGGAAAGATGCTATGCTGTGAACATGATCAATTAAAATAAACCAGGACAACCGTAAGAAGCTGTTCTTGACTGATTCAGCATTTCTGTAGCCCTGTGTTCAGAAATGCATGGAAGAATGAAGGAAATAAAAATAAGAGGAAGAATTTGTACAAATTAATATCTTAAATCATCTTAAACATACTTTACACTTTGGCTGAGAAAGCATCTGTAGGATTTAAGATTTGGCAAGGTATATCAGAAATTAATTTTATTAGATGCCATCTTTTATCACGCAGAGTTCAAAGCAGGATCTGTAGATCCGTTGAACATAATCTACAAGGGCACGTTCACTCCACCACAACATTCATGTCATTTTCTATAATGTGAAAATACCAAAACTTACAGACTAAATTTAATGATCAAGCGTTAAAAACGTCAACTCTTTGAACAGTGTTCATTTCTTGACGTTTAAGTAGTATTTATTTTTTACTCCCTTTTTATTACTTAAGATCTGAAGAATAAACCTGATGTATTTACTCCCTCTGACATCAAGGTCCACTTTTTCAAGACAAAGAATGGCAATTATCTGTATAAATCAGACAAATGGCTATTCATACATGGGCAATTAACAGATCTGAGGTCAAAAATGACCACACTCGCTCTGTAGAATTCATGCTTATCAAAATGATTTTTTTAAAACATAACAATTTTTCTGAAAAAGGTCTGCTCTTATTATAGTGTTGAAAATTGGCATAAACAGATTTTAAAAATTTGGTTCTTTAAAGGAAGGAAAGTTACTCCAATGAAAATAAAGCCAGTAAGATCAGATTATGGATCAATACAACACCAGCCCAGCTATTTAAATATGGCACAAAGTAAGATGAGCAAATCACAGTAACTTTGGTTTCAAGCTGCTGCAATATGAAAGTGTTCTGAAACTAGACTTTTGCCATTATTCAGCTCAACTATATATGATATTATGTTGTTCCCACGTGCCTGCAAATAGAAAGTCATGTACAATTCACATTGTATCTCATTCCAACACCAACGCTGGCAGCAAAGACTGAGTATCTGGAGTTGAATATTTGAGGCTCACTCACACGCTTGACTTTCAGATCATTTCAGACACTCAGTGTTGGATTCAAGAGACAGAAAAGCTCAAAGGAAAAATGTGTGTAGATGGAGTTGGGAGCCCTGCTCAAGGCAGCAGCAGTAGTGAGCTGGCAGTGAATCCATGTTTGTTATTTCCCAGAAGGCCCTGGGAAAATATTCAGTGGAAAACTTTCAGCGCTAATTCGTAAAGTAAATAAGTGATGTCTCTTGACACATGAAAAAAAAAAACAGTACTGGGACATGTTCTTTTGCAGTTATACCGTCTTAAAACTTGACTTATTCTCCTGTCCCAAATCCAATTCCTACACACCCGCCCCCCAAATTCTCTAGGCCAAGCACGGAAGCAATTGCAGGTGCCCACTGCACGATAAGACACCCATAAGTAGAGCTCTAATCATAGCTCTTCTTTCCAACCCTTTGAACTGGAAAGCAACACTTGGGAGTGTAAAAACTGGATGTTTAGCATGATCCTACATCCCAGTTTTGTTCAGCAGTGCTGCACCTCCATTGCTGAGCACTTTTCAATGGTATGGCATCAATAGGTACCCACAGGTGCCCCTGCTCTGCTCCAGGGCTGATTGAGGATATAGTCTCAGATTCTGCACAGCTTGTGGGAGCCAGGAGGACCTGGAAAGAACAGGAAGTGAATGAGGCCACAGCCTCCTCCAATTTATCCTCCTTCTGTGGCCTCATTCACCTCTTGTTCTCGTCCCATATGGGTTTCTCCACCAGCAAGATGGGAATGACAGCTGGCATCTGTTTCCATGGCTCCACTGCGCTCCCTGCTCTCTGCACTGGCCACCCACCACCCTTCTCTGCTGCCCATGAGTGCCCAGGGTGTATCTTTCTGCCCTTCTCCATGTTACAGATGGGTGTCCCCATTCCACACAGCTGTGACGCAAAAAACGACAGCAGTGATGACAGCAGTGCTAACCCCTGCTTTGCCTAATCCTTTGTGCAGCCTTCAGGGGTTCTGCCCACCCCAGGCATTTTGCAAAGTCCTGTAGAAATGGTGAAATTCACCAAAAGTAAGGCAGAGCAGGGAGCACTGTGCTGAACCCCAAAGCTGGAGGTCCCCTGCTAGCTGCTCCTTATAAACCCCACCAGCACCACGTGCAAAGGCGGCTGCAAACACGCGCTGAGCCGCCTGCCCTGCAGCAACAGAAAGGGAGTTCCCTCCTCATCGCCCTGCCATTTAATATTAAGTTAGTTTGATAAGTTTGAGGATGTCTCAAGGAATCATTCAGCTTATCCCTACACCAGATCTTTAGGTTGGGAAGTGTCCCTAACCCTGAGGTCCTTAGCCTGACGCCGCTGTTGTGGAAAGAAATTGTCTATATTCGTGTTTGGAAGAAATTATTTAGAAGGGCTGTTTCCAAACAGTCCAGCTAGATCTAAAATCAGTATAAAAGTGCTGAATTGGGACCTAGGCATTTTTATTTTTCAGGCCTGGAGAGGCAAAGTAATCTATGTTTTTTTCCAAAAAAAGCCACAATAAGCCACAAGAAACTTGCATCTCTCCAATCAGAAACACCATGACTATCTAAACTACATCTGATTGGCCTCCTTAAAATCTCAGGACCCATATAATGTCCCTTTCTTTATTATTCTTTCGTTTACAGAATAAACTGATAAGCTGAGAAAATATGTGCAGTATACCATGTATTCTGAAAGTGCTCTAGTTGCTGGAGTTATTAATAGACACAAGCATAGGCTAAGATAAAATATGAAATCCTTTTCCTTTTGCTAGCAAAAAATAAGTAAAAAACATATCATTTAGGAAGTCATATAGAAACAAACTGCATAATCTACAGATAAAGAGAACAAAATGCTCATAGAAGCAAAGCTTATTCATCACTTTATCTTGCAACCTGACACAGTACATGCTCAATCTATTTAATTACAGGAACAGAAAAATAGCAGAGAAATATGTACACAGAACAGCAATGTTTCCAGTCCTACCTTGGTCGTGACAATGCACAGACAATCCATTCTGTAAATCTCCACAGGAGTGTATGTAAATCATAAAAATAAATCAGCAAGGGTGAGGAAAGGCTTTTGAATAGCATGAACAGAACCGGAGGCTTGAATCTGCACAGCCGGCTTTTCCAAGTGGGGCCCTCATAAGAAACTCGAGTCCTCCTCCACAATGCTAAAGGCAGTCATGATGCTCACAGGGATCAGTAAACCCACTAGAAATCGTCTCAAGCAAAACTTCCAGGTGGCTTATCAGGCTTGATTGCTGCATTGTTCAATCTGAGATCAAAATATGCTGTTGAATGGTATGCAGCCCTCTAAATGGGAAGATGAGAACCACAACAAGCACAAAAGAGCAAAAGCATCACATTTCAGCCCTAGCTCTGGTTTCACAATTCTGATCTGCTGTTTCAGTATACCCATAAGATTTCCCTTGCCAAGTCTCTCTCTCTCAGCCTCTCTCTCGCTCGCTCTCTCTCTCTCTCTCAATCTCTCCCTCCCGCTCTCTCCTTCCCTGTCTTTTTTTTCCTCCCCCCTTTCACTCGCTCTCTCCCTCCTCTTCCCTACTAACTCAGAGCAAGCACAAAACGCACAACTATCGGGCCCATCTATCACAGCGCTGTCACTTCTCTGCCAAAACAACTGCTTTGGGTTGTAAGGGGTTTTATTAGGAGCATGATTCCTACAAACACACATTGCTGGGAGTGCATGATTGAAACATGAAGGTGTGTGCGGGAACTCGTGCGTCACAGCTCCAATTGCTCAGAATTACTGGGTCAGATTCGGATTTGGGAAGTGAATATAAATAACAGCTGGATAAGGCGAACTTTAGCTACAGCAGAAAATAATCAGTCAGGGAAAAGGACCGGGACTTACATATTTACACATTTACACATGCACGTGGATCTGTCAAGCACAACAGTGATATAATTATAGTTTACCACCCGTGGAAAAAACCCCCTACATTATATACATAATTCAAAGCTTTGTAGGGGAACGGGTTTTTTCCCCCACCTATAAAAATACATCAAACTTTCAATTAAAAGAAAGCACTTCTAACAACAGAGCTTAAACACTCTTTAAATTCTTTCCCAAACTTTTTTTGCATCACTGACAGATTCACAGACTTACTCTATTTATCTCATGTTCTCTATGTTTTGCTTGGAGTCTTACAGACAGTTTAAGCCCCCACAGCCCTACCTTTCTTGCAGTGATGCTGCTGCAGAGCTTGCCTTTCAGGTGTTTAACATGAATCATTCTGAGTTAGAAAGCTTGCTGTCAGCTCTTACAGGCTTCCCTCTCTTCCCTCTCTTCCAGATAGAGAGAGAGAAGAAAGAGGGAGGGAGAGAGAAAGAGACTCAGAAGGGGAAAGATATGTAAAATGAAAGCTCTGGCCAAAGAGAGAGGAAAATCAATGCTGCTATTCACTGAGAAAAAAAAATACAGCCAACTGGACTGTTGACAGCAACAAGAGGAAATGTCTAGACACCCATACATTACAATTCACCTTTTCAACACACTGGACAGCACAATCTCCCCTGGGTACTTTGCTGAGAATCTCTCATTCTCACTCAGAACTAAAATACGTTTTTAATAAAATAAGCCTTTCCAAGAAAATAAAAGATTATTTAAGAGTCATCTCTCTTCCATAAATTACTCAGGTTATAACCCTAATATTCCCGTGATTGTTGGAGCAGTGAGACGCTTGGTAAATGACACATATTATTTTGCCAAAATGAGGTCACTGCTACCAAAGTTACAAAATCCATAGTGAATCAAATATGTGGTCAGAGAGCAATCAACCCTCCCCCAACTATTAAAGTCCTGGTGGATACAACATCTTAAAGAGAAAGTCTCCAGAGCCCTTAGAACTGTGTCTAAGGCTTTAACTCACTCTGAGCAAACACATGTGCCCAAAACAAACTTGATTTGCATTTACGGGCTGTGCTAGAACCTGCAGGTTTTCTCCCTACTGAGGTTTAGTCCACTAGCCAAACAGTCAGACAAGTTTATTAAACTATAGATTACATGAAACAGGGAACTTCCAAACATCCTTGAAGTAAGACCCAATTAAATATCTCCTTAAGAGGAAATTAACCCATTAATATGGTGTGACATAAGCCACCCTTGTGCTCTAAGCATTTATTGGGTAAAAGTGACTTCAGTCGACTCTAAAATCATAAGGTATTTTAACACTTGGGTGTAAAGCACCCAACAGCTTGTTCTCTTCTAATTGATAGACTGAAGCTGATCTAGTAAGGTGTGAAATATTTCATACATATAATTACCTAATGACTTGGCTGTAAAAGTCCATCTCAGACTTGAAACTGGTATATGGAGACGTATTTCGAAATTGGTTTCTGTAAATGCTTCTACTTGCAATTCAGCTCTCGTGAGATGATCCCAGTGAATTCATGATCCTATTTAAAGTTTATTTGAAAAACAGAGGGTTTCAACCCTTTGGGGATGCCTACATGAAGGTGACTCACCCAGCTCCTTCAGTGTACCAAAAGGCTTCCTCCTGCACTTCTCCAATTTTTGACTGTCACCTCCTTCCATTAAATATTACAATGAGCATTTAACAGGGCAGGATTTGCACGTGAGCTCCTCAAGCTTAATACACAATTGAGCAGCTTGCTCCCTAAAGTAGTGCCATCTACTTTTTACCCTTATAATCTCCTGTACCCCCAGAGAGAGGGAAGATATGCTTTTGGAGATGCAGACCCCAGCTTCAAACTTCCGCAGGCTGATTTTGGTTGCCAGGGCCCCCAGTCATAGCTTCTAACACACAATGACTGGCAACAGATGACTGTCAATGGGTCTCCAATGTTTCTTCAAAGACACAGTCCTTCCTTTCCATTAACAACCCATCCCAGACCCCCAAAAGAGGCTGAGCTGCTTAATTTTGTTTCTCCAACTGGATACTTTTTCCATTCATTTTTTTCCCCAAGAATAAGATTTTCAAATCCTTAGCATTGCTTCACCCTTCATTAGCAACACCTCCTTCTGCTCTAATTTCTGGAGGTCATATCACTGCTTGGTTCTATTTTTTTCCTCTCTTCTTATTATTATTAAATGTACATATGATCCTGACTGAAATCCACTACAGAAAGGCTTGACCCAAAAACTAAAAAAAAAAAAAAGAGGAGCAGCCATCTGGGGTGAAAAGACATGATCTATAGTTGCTCATAGTCAACTTAGACAGTAAAAAATAACCTTTGTGATGAGCTCTGACTCTTGGGAAGCCATAATATAAGAAGAATAACAACTATTTCCCACTGTGACACCAGTGGCTCTGTGGAACACCGTGTGAAAACCATCTGCCCAGTTGACTGCTTCCTTCTCCCTTAATTTTACCAAGGTATCTGTTTTTAAGTCATATAAAAAACCAGAATATGAGGTGAGTGGGTGATATGGGATGATCTTTAAATGCAGTTTACACTGGACAATTTAATACTCCTTTCTGGCATCAAAGTCCTCATTGTATCCAGGTACTTCCACTTGGATAACCAAAGCAGAGTGTTTAATTAGGCCACTATATTTAGAACCAGAGCCTGCAACATCCTGCTGAATTCAATATTTGTAAAAGCAACCTTCTGTAAAAGCTAAAATCATTAGAAAAGATTCTGATTTTTTTTTAAACTTTCATTATGCATCTCCTTAACACTTCTTAAATTCTTTTGAAACCCAAATATTATAAAGCAAAAAGTGGAAAGAAAAATAGGTTGCTAAAAAAATTTTAAAAGCTTAACTGGTTTATTTTCTTTTATTCAAAGAGTAGAGATTAAGAAAAACAAGAGTGCTATGTCTCCACATTTTGGAGTAGACACTAAGAAAGCAGGCATCTAACCATACTGTTAACATTGCATTAGTAATGTCAGCATCTTGAAAAATTTAGCCAGTGACTATTTGGAGCTCTATGCACCTACACAGAGAACACATGAACACACACATGCTCTTACAGATATAGAGGAAAATTTATTTACTCCTAATGCATCTTAAATTGGGTACTACGGAGTACTTGTTGATGGTATTACATTCCCAGGTTATATTCTCTTTCTTCTTTCAGGTTCTATATTACATCCAAACAAGCTACAAATAAATACTTTCCCGATTACATCTTCCAAGAGGGCAATTGCTGTAGTTGGCAAATTATGTCTTTACAGCCAGAGCCCACTCACACCACTTGAACCCAGTTCCTGTGGATCCCAACTGGTTACTTAGTAGGTTAACACCAGGATTCAAGTGATCTGAGTAAGTATATGCTACAAGGGAAAGTCTTGTGAGACAGTTTCCTTATGAAGGCTGCTTTGTAGTACACTAAAATAAAAAAATAGAGAGAGAATGTACTAATCTTGTAGATCCTGGATATGTAGTTAAAAGCTGTATTACAGATGAAATATCAGAATAAATCCTTCTTCATCCAGAAAGAGAAGTTAATACAGATTTCAGAAAGCACGTTCTGTATACCTTAGTCACTCAGAATTTTAATGAAGTTCCCAGGCTGAATCAGAAGCCCAGGAGTCCTGGTGTTAATTTAAAGATCACCAAATTAGCAATTCTTCCCCTCCTAACTGCAGCAGGCCTAAGAGCAGCAGCTCTGCAACTGGCCTGAGGCCCAGGAGAGTCTCAGACAGAAGCTGTAGCACAAATCATTCCCTTCACCAGTGCATAGCAAATTTCACTGCTATTTAGCACAATCAATGTTGGAGTCCTGACCAATTTCTCCAGCTGGTAGCTTTTCCAATGAGAAGAAATAGACAATTCTCTTTTTTGTACGAAAGCAGACCTTGCCTCTCAAAGCCCTGAAGGTAGATGGTAAAATGGGCACAGGGAGAAGGGAAAGGTGGACAGGCAATTTCACTCCTTCATCACCTGGGTCTGTGCACCCAGTTGGCCACAGTGGCCTCAGGCTCAACAGCCACAGAAAAGAAGTTTCTGCTTCACAGCTGTGGAGGGGATTCCCTCTCTTCTTACCCCAAATACATTCCCACCTTACCACCCCTTTATGCGGTACTTGGTAGCTCGCACCACTTTAGCCGAGCAACTGCCCCAGACGAAAAACCAAAAAAGCTTCTTCTGAGACAGTGCAACCTCTCCAGCACTCTCATTGCCACATGCTCACCAGTTTGGGGTCCTATGAGAAGGCAATATGGCAAGCTGAGAACACAATATGACTTGTAGGATTGTAGGACATGCACTTTCCTCATCACAGAGTGTGTGGTAGAGGTGCTTGACCCATCCTACAGCTCTGAAGGTCCTTGGACAAGCTAGCCTTCCGAAAGCCTCGCAACCTTTTTTAGTTAAAAAGTTATGCCAATGTTTTTTCTACCTATTATTTCCTATACAAATCCATAATTGTTTTCCTGTTTCACACAAATCCCTTACTCCAAATGAAACAGAAGTGCTTCAGTTACAAATGCCCTGCTGGCTTTATGCAGGCTGGGATGCTCTGCCACAGAATCACATGGTACTCAAGGGCAGTACATCCAGAAGAGGTTCTCAATTCTCAAGATCAATGGTGAATGAAGAGTTCATTCTTGAGCATTCTGCCTGGGGAAGTAAATCTAACAACCAATTGATCACCAGCATGAAAAGCTCTGGCACATATGTTCAAACATGTAGCCACTCTTAAATAGCTATGTGTCACTGTCATAGCAGTCACTAACACTCAAGCACACTCACTTGAAAAAGAAATCAGACAAAATTACACTTTCAAGTGAACTGACACACTAAACCACAAGTTCCTGGAAACTAAAACAAAACATCTGCTATCTACTATCCCATGGTACTGAGAACTGGACAAAACACCACTCACAGCTCTGAATGTCTTAGAGTTTGGCAATGGAGTTGCCAATTTTAGGAGTTCCCTCGCAAGTACACTTTGTACATGAACAGCATGAAAATGTAGTACGTAGAATTGCTGATGGAGAAACATTCAGCCCAGGGTTTACAGTGACTCTAAGTAGGAGGACAGTGCATTGTTCAGCTGGGCATTTGTAACAGAAATCATGTTGTGAAATGGAGATGAGATCAACTACATCCCATGATTTTCACAGCATCCTTGTGGACACAATGTTTTTAGGGTGTATAACAAACTTTTGATAATTCCTCGCTTTGGAGAAGTACAATCTTCCATAAATTCAAAGACAAATTTCAAGGAGTATTTATGTTCTTATATTTCAACTATCAAATATCGCCATGCTACTATAGGGTACAAAAGTTTTTCTGATTGGAAAATTGGGAACACAACAATACAAGAAACTCAGAAAATCATGTTAGAAAATCAGATCTTGAGCGTTTTAAAAATAAATTAACAGAGAAATTGATCTAGGAATGGAAATAAAGCCCATGGAAAAGCTTTACACAAGAGGAATAATCCACAAGTTTCTACTGTTGGAAACAACTTTTGCTGAAGTCTACAAGGTACCACACAAGCACAACAGCTCAGTTAATGCCTCTTTTCATCATGTTTCAGCTAGTTTATTTTAAAAGAAAAGAAGTTTCTTTCACTTCAAAAAGGAAAAATGCGCAATGACACCAAGGCTAAAAGTCTACATAATAATATCTAAGCCCAAGGGAATTGTTCCAGCCAAGTTATGAACCTATGAAAATAATGGAGATACTATAATGAAACACTTATTACTCCACTGTTGCATGCAGCAAGACAGGGAAGTGTAACACATCCCCTTACCACAGCCACGAAGTAATGCTATTCAGCGGAGTTTTATGATAGGTATCATTAGGCTGCCCATACAAAAATCATCACTTTTCTGACATTCAAATTCCTCCATACTGACTCCAGACCAACAAGAAACTACAACACACACTAAGAGACTGAAAACACCTGGAATATAACCTACAAACTGTGCAACAACTTGGACTTCAAAAATAGACTGAAATGAAACCACCTTGAGATCAGCAAATCTGTAGAACTATCACCAATAGGAACAAGACTTGAACACAAAAATAAAAATTAAATCCTGCCTAGGTCAGCTTAAAATACCCAGGGCTAGCAATATACCACTACAAATTGCAGCCATAAGCCTCATTCAAATGTGATGATGGACATGCAGCCATTAAGCAGAAATTTAAAAAAAAAAAATTCCAGAAGGTCAAATTCTGTATGTTCTACACACTTCACCTCCAGCAAAACTTCACTAAACAAGGATTTCATTCTCCATCACAAAAAAAAAAAAAAAAAAAAAAAAAAAAAAAAAAAAAAAAAAAAAAGAGCGGACAATACCTTTGTCTTCATGTCTACCACATAGCTTTCAAGAGTCGGGTTCTCCTTGTTGTGTTCACCACATTGCCCAGATCCTTCTGATCCATTGGAAGCTGCAGGCTAAAGAACAGGGTGGAAGAAAACACATATAAAGTAGCTGAGACATGTGCTTTAATTCAATTACATTTAAACATAAAGATTAGCATGCACACACAAAAGGGTAGCCTGAATTCAGATAAGTATCAGGTGGCTTATACAGAAGATTTTCACCTCGACGTTTTTTATGCAAAACTTTCTGCATTTTATCCTACAGGTACTCTCATGGAAGTATGTGAAAGTCTTAATAGGCTAAATCTGCAAGATGATGCTTATCATAATTTCTGTGTGACTTCAAAAGGCATTCAAGGTGCTCTGCAGCTCCTGGCAACAGAACATAAAGATAAGGAAGGAAATCAGTACCCTGGCAGAAGGACCTGCTGACCGTGATGGGGCTCTCATCTGGAATAGCTGGAGGAACTTATATCTCCTTACAGCAACAAACAAATTATCTGGTTTGTTTTCTTATTTCTAATTCATGACATTCTCCTAAGTGAAACATTTTTTAAAAGGTTTCATGCTTGACTAGTAACCATATGTGGAAATCTTTTAAATTCAAGTGCAATTTTTTTTGTTACTTTTCCTTCATTTACACAGATTTCAATCTTACATTGCTTACACAAAGCCCTCATAAAACACACGGTATTTCTTCAAATAATATCTTTGGCAGAAGACATAGTAAATGGCTATATTTGTTTTTTCAATTTTCCTGCTGGAAATCTAATATATTACTGTAGATTTTACATTAAGACAGTAAATATTACAAATGACATCTCTGTTTACAATGCTCTGCCCTGCAATAATATGCTTGAAGAGTCAGCTTTTGAATTAAATGTGATGACTGCCTCTAACTTGGATCTCAAAAAAATTCTGAGTGCTCTGCAAAAGCACGAACAGGAAAGCAGGGAGGATTCAATCAGAGTTCAGTGTCTTGTGTCTGTGGGTGCCAAGCATTGCAAGAGCCCTGAGTGATTTAGACCCATCCTGTTTTAGCCTGTGCAACAGGAGTGCAGTGAATTTTAACACAACAGGCAAGAAATTGTTAGCATTTTAAGCAGAGTAGCCTTTGCCAGCACAATTTAGAAAACAACAGGCCAGTGCCACAGAAAGAGCCAAATCATACTTGCATGTGCAAATGTTCTCTCCTCTGATCCTAGGTTGTTTATTTAGGGCTCTGTCCAGCAAAAGACTGAGTGCTGGCTCCAGTCCATCCAACTACTTAGACACGTGCTTTTAGCCTCACTGGAACCAATGGATGAGTCTTGTGCTCCAGTAAAGACCGTGTTTAAAGGTTGGATCAGGCCCAGCAGATCAGCATTACTTGAGGCTGAGTACACAGGACTCCACAAGTCCTCTCTGAGGTTACAGCTTCCCTCACCACTCACTCTCAGTGAGAGCCACTCATTCCCTTGGCTGGTTTCTAGTCACCAAAGGGTGTTGAACATCTCCCATTTGTAATCCGGGAGGGAGTAAAGGATAGAAAGACATCAAGGCCAAAATTTTCAAGGACAGCAGGAAACTGAATCCAGCCTACAGAAAATCCAAGCAACCCCCTAAATGTTTCTTTCAGGAAGAGAAAATTGGCTTTGCAAGGAGCTAAAAAGCATGCATAAAATTTTCATTTCATCTTTGCTTTCTTTGAATACCTGACATAAATGTTTTTCATTGTTATTATTTACAGGCAACAATATAAACTCTTCAAATCAATGCATTATTTATTTGCTCCAACCATCAAGACCTAAAAGATCCTGATCCTAAAGGAGCTCAGCCCCTGCAACTTCTTTAAAGGGGTTTGACAAAATTCAGCAGAAACTTCTATGGTAACATTTATCAAATGAGTGCAGCTGCAAAATGGGATAAGAAAATTACTTTGTTTACATTTTACATATTTTTTCTCAAATTTTTCGCCATGAGTTGGCTCCAATATTTTGAAAGAACATAAAGCAATGTCATAAGATGCTATGAAATGTTTCCATTGTTTTCCTTAGGGAAATGGGTCACAAATTCATTGTAAAGAGCAGAAAATCAAGGACATTAGGGGGAGTTCAAACAGCTCAAGCAAGAGTAATTGTAATAAATCTGGAAACTTCTCCCTGTTCCAGGGCATTAAGGTTCAATAATCATTAGCAAAATAATACATGGTTTCCCAGCGTAAACACAGCACATGTTAGGAATCCATCTGAACACCATTGAATTCTGTGTTATGACATAAATGGGACTGTATAATCCAAGAGACAGAAAGAATACTTGCTGTGCATTGTGATAGATTTATTAAAAACTAACAATCTTGGAGTTGAGTCTGTTCTTATTCTTGATTACATAGAATCCTCCCTTTGGAGGCCAACAAAAAGTCTATCCTGCTTAAAATTAGTCATATACTTTATAGCCAAAAGCTGCCTGCCCATGCAAAGGAAGTGTTTCAACAACACCTCATTATTCCTGAACCACAACCAGGAGAGGCAGAACTGGCAGCCCCACCATGACACACTACAAATGCAGTGGACAACGTGCACCATGCTCACACATCCTTGCAGGAGGTTCTGGAAATAATGACTTCAAGCTTGAACTACAATTACTGCCAAAACTATAGATCTTTTATCACACCCCTGCATCTAGAGGGCTGGTAGTTGGAACAACTCTATCTTCCTCTTCACAGAAGAAAGTATCATCTTATTCTCTTCAAATTGATCAGAGAAACAGAAGAGATTTCACAAACAAATGTTGCAAGAGCAGATCAAACTTCACTTGGTAACTTTACTCACACGGTTAGTAACCATGAGCCTTGCAGATCACACCTAAAGCAACCTTCTAATTTTGTGCATAATTAACACTAATCTATTTAGATTATAATTAACAGATACTATTTAGACCATAATCTCTTCAGCACATCTCTTCCACCGTGCAAACTCACAGCATTATTTAAATATTTGCTCATAAAATAGCAACCACATTCCCTGCCTTGCTAATTTTGTCTAATTTCAACGGCACTCAGTGAAGTTCTTCTGTGCTTATAACACATCTTGCAGGTAGATTTTTAGGACATGCACAATTAACACAATCAACTGACAACAAAGCTCTGGCTGATTTTTTTTTTGCCAAAGTACATAGATATGAGTTATGAAAGACAAGTCAGAAGACAGCAGGTTCCAGTTCATGTCTGAGCCAGCAACCAGACAGAAGGAGCATCTACCCTCATAGGCAATTATGGCATATGGGGTTCCCATGAGTTCCTATGAGAGGTCCTCCTACAACAGCCAAGCCATGCAATGATGGATGAATTCCCCAGTCTAGTGTAAGAATTTATAGAATTTCCAGAATTTATAGCGGATGTATCAATAGGAGGAATTTATAACCATCCCCAATAGTTACCACATGTTTATTTCTTGGGGTGAAACCCAACACTGAGAAGATAAAAAATATTTTTAAAAAACCCCAGGAAACATACATGCAAAGTTTATTCTGTTCTTCCCGGCCTAGGATATTGTTTCCAGGACTTTGAATTTATTTACACACATGGAATGCTTTCTAGGGCACATGTGGCTAGGAAAAGGTGATGAACTTTACTAAGGGCCCAGAAGGATGGGTGGAAGTGTGAGGAGCTACAATCCATGAGCCCAAATAAATATGCAACTGCCTTAGGGCTCAGAGAGCTAATGCACCTTCCCCTACAGCCACCGGCTTGGGGAACACTCACTCCTATGTTTTTAGCTAGAGAAATTCAAAACAGAGGCTGCCCTGAGAGGTCTTTGGGCACGTTGGATCACTAGCTGGTAGCTCTGCTCCAGACTCATGAGAGCCTGTCAATAAACACCTGCTTGTCTCAAGTGATTTGTATGAGGAAAAGAAAGGAATAAAAAACCCCAGCAATTTATTAACTCTTGGATGCTGATATCTGTCAGGAAATCTCTCATCCTGGTAACCAAATGCTCCCAGAAACACAGAGTGCTGAGAGATATTGCTTTTATTTAATTAACTTTTCTAGAGCAAGCATATTTGAAAATCATTAGAACATCTAAAAAGCTACATTTCAACATAATATATGCTGGAATTATCCATTTTACAGGACACTGATCTAAATTAATTCATTCAGTAGCTATGCTGGAGTAGGAAGCTACCTGAGCTGAACCGAGATGCTCAGCAGGATGCTGCTACCAGCAAAGAATGGAGCACACCTCTGTGCCAGGTACAGCCAACCTGCTCACGCTCTGCTCAAGCTGTGTGAGAACCAGAACTGGACTCAAGTCAAATTCATCCTTTACAAGGTGCCAGCAACAGCATGAACGCCTTCTGTGCCTATGATGTGTCCTCCAAGCTCTGCACCCTTCTGCCATACCTACACAGAGTTGACAGCTCCCCTAAACATGCTGTCAGCATCACTGGACCACCAAAAAAAAAAAAAAAAAAAAAAAAAAAAAAAAAAAAAAAAAGCCAAAACAAAAACAACAAAAAAACCCCACAACAAAATCCACCCCCCTCAAAAAAAAAAAAAAAAAAAAAAAAAAACCACAAAAAACAACCCACCAAAAAAAAAACCCAAAAGAAGTTGTACATCTTGGACAGATTGTGGGACACAAAGCATCACTGAGGGCCTGATGAGTTTTTCCTGCAAAGCCATGCAGAGAAATAATCCTAGAGACCATAAGATGTGCTTTGCTAGTCCTATTTCTATGCCTCTTACATTCCTCATTACAGAAAGAAATGTCATTCAACAATTTTTTTTGCCAGGATACGACTTTCATCAATATCACTGAAAAGTCATACAATTCCAGAGCAGGCCATGCTAGAAAATAAAATCAGAAATATAATCCAACAGAAGTCAAGCAGTTTAATTTGCCCCAGCTGGGCCTAAATTTCAATCCAGAAATAATTTAGCAGAGCTTTCTTTTCTAATTCAGTATTTCTAAGGCATAGTTCCATGTCAAATGATCCAGATGTCAGAAAGGATTTTATTTCCATTTCCATGTTAGGGTTTCTTGCTCATTTTTTGATGACATCAAGGTTTGCTCCACATCACATTGCATTAGCTCAGACTTAGCAGCTGTCTTAAGCTGGGGTGATGTTGTAGAGCACTAGGAGGTCTCATGGCTAAGCCCTGTAAGAATGTCCTTCAGTCCCTTCTGCACCAGTCTTCCCAATATGACCAGTAAATGTGAATGAAGAAAAATACACATTTGAGCATGGATTCTACTACACAAATCATATCACAAGTGTTCTAAATTTTTAAAAATTATTGTATTTGAAACTGACCATAAATATCACAATAATATTTAGTCTGCTCTGGGATTTTTATGATTTCACTTTAACTAATATGGATTCAACCTTTCAGAAAATTTTATGACAGCCTTAAAGAGTGTTACAGCTCAGGAACAATTATCTGGCTTGTGTCTCAGAAAGGTCAGGATCTGATTTAATGCTGCTCCACCCTCCTGAGAGCAAATCTTGCTCTCCGTGTGTTTCTGGATGTCAGAATGTCACTGGTGAACTTTGCATTTGCTCATCCCCGATACGGATTTGACCATTCATCTAAAAGCTCTCATCCAAACCCTCAGTTACTGGAGTAGTCACTTTTGCTGGACTAACACAAAATCCACACTCAGACCTCACTGCCCCTATCACACAATTATCTAGCTGCACTGTGACTCTGACCTACGGCAAGACAACTGACTTTCCAGGCAAGGAATTCAGGCAGGGAGGAGACACTAGCTCATGCATCATCTTTTCTCCTCCCAGACTTAGAGTTCAGATGAAGCTGGCTGGAGTCAGTTGGCCCCACAAACTCAAGCCTGGTGATGGACCAGAAGACACACACAGGATTCATTTTGCTGATCCAGGCTCTGTCTCCAGCGTCACTGGTCAGAGAATCATAGAATGGTTTGGTTGGAAGGGAACTTTAAAAGGTAATCCGTTCCAATGCCCCTGCCATAGACAGAGACACCTTCCCCTAGTTCAGCTTGCTCAGAGTCCTATCCAGCCTGACTTTGAATGTTTGCAGGAGCAGATCATCCATCACTTCTCTGAACAACCTTTCAAACAGTCTTTCACCGCCCTCATTGTAAAAAACCCTTATTTCTTACATATACATCTAAATCTACCCTCCTTTAGTTTGAAACCATTACCCCTTGTCCTATCACATCACGCTACACAAAAAAAGTTTGTGCCCATCTTTCTTATAAGCTCCTTTTAGGTACTGGAAGGTGCTCTAAGGTTTCCCAGGAGCCTTCTCTTCTCCAGGTTGAAAATTCCAGTTCTCTCAGCCTGACTCCATAGGAGAGATGCTCCAGCCCTGTGGTCATCTTCGTACCCATCCTCTGGACTCACTCCAACAGTCCACATCTTTCCTACATTGTGATTTGGATGCAGCACTCCAGGAGGGGTCTCAGGAGAGAGAAGGAAGGGGGCAGAAAAGAGAAGAGCTCATGCAGAGCTTTACTTTCGAGCTGGAAGACAGATCAAGGCACTCGTGCGTCTCCTTTCCCAGGCAGCAGAGAGTCACTAAGGTCACACAACGGTGGCCGCTGCCATGTGTGATTTGTACAGCAGGAAGGGAAGGGAGCAGGGCACTGTGCAGCCACCAGAACCCCTGCAAACACAAGCCTTGAGAGGGCTGCTGCTCAAGTACAGTCTCTCCTGCTGAGACCTGGCACACTGAATAGCAGTGGTTGGCAGGATCTGATGTGGCAAAGAGAAAAAATGAGCAGAAAAAAACAATCACAAAGATGAACTCTGCTGCAAGGATGAAGAGATAAATAATTTACAGTTCAGATGCATGAAAATGACACTCAGAGAATGAGACTGGACAGACAGGTTGCAATTTTCAGGCAAAGACACACCTCAGCTGTAGCTCCACGTCAGGCAGATATCTGCCCGCAAGAAATGGAGACAATTAACTTATGTATTGCTAATAGGGTATTTTCCAAAATATTCCTGGTAGTAGTGTTTTTAAACTCCATAGGGCAAATTTAGACAGCTCTGAACATGAGAACGAATGAGATTAAAACATTAAACAAAAAAATGCATTTTCCCCAGCTCACTGGGATCTGAGTCAGATCATTCTCCTCATTCCTTTACCTTTCAGCTATCAGCCTGCACTTTGCCGGGCATAAAGAACATAAAACATGAAGAGTAATTTGGGATATTAAAGATCTATTTCTTTCAAATAAAGGAGAAGCTATTACTGAACTCTTATGAAGGCTGGAGGAAAAGAACTAGAAAAATTAAAAGGCTGAACATAATTAATGAATGCTCATTTAGAATTCACTATCATAAAATATCTTGAAAGCAAAATCTACAGCTGAAGAGGGCAGGCTGTATGCAGAAACAAGCTCTGGAAGGAGCTCCATGTGCACTGTATCAAACTGAGAAGAAAGACAGGGAGCTGTGGTTGCTGGGAGATCCCTTCAAGCATTGGGTAATGACACCTGCCAAGAGGCCCTGCAAGCAGAAAGGTCACCAGCAGCAAGAATGATGTGGTAAAGCACATGGTTTGATTCCAGTTGTGTCCACCTGCACACATTCTATTCATCAGCTTCAGTGGACTCCCTCCACACTTTAGCCCATATTTGTGAAATCACAATCTTGCCGTGAAAATACACGTAGACCACAGCTGGAACCAAATGCAAATACAAATACTCGGAAACAGAAAAAAAAAAAAGAAAGTAAGTCATTAATTGTAAGGGAAAACATAACTAATGATTTTAAATTAAATAATCTTTGCATGCTATTTTAATTAGCAAGGATAATGTTTATTTTATTTACATAGAAGTTCTGGATACATAAATTCCAACCTACATATTTCAGTTGCCATAACAACTTGATACATTTATTCTCCTGTGTCATTTTTTATTGCATCAGTGTAGATTTATTTCTTTAAAAACCAGGAAAGAAAAAAAAAAAAAGCCAACTGCTTTGGTTGCTAGAATAACACACTAATTTTTAATTGTGCTTTTCACATTTAATTCTTCTTGAAACCAATATAATTTTTCTCCAAAGATGTTCCTATCACAGTGTGGAAAATTCACTACCAATTTCAGGGCTTTGTGTTGGGTCCATCAAAAATCCCAAGGATATGTACAGCCCTTTAGCTCAACTGCTACTCCAGCAGTCTCCCTTAGGACTCATAGCTTGAGGTCAAGTTCTTAACAGAAGAGCTACACAGTAAGTCTAAGTCCCCAGTTAGTGCATTTTCCCTTGAAAACCAGAAATAAATTAAATGAGCATCAGACTCTTCAGAAAGGTGCACAATAGATTTGAGGCAGCAAACATAACAGAGATGCAAAACAGTTGAGAAAATCACTGCAGTGCACTTCAGGCCAGGAGGATCTTACAGAGCAGTTTCCACATTTCATACACAATGGTGTAGCACATGATGAGCTTAACTACACTTTTATCCAGGAGCAGAACTGCCTCCTAAACTCTTGGGGCCTCCAAGTAATTGGATCAAATCTTTTAAAGGTACAGTCAAATGGCACTATGATGGAAGGAACAGAGAGGGTGAGGACAGCCTTTGTCCTTCCCTCTGTGCAGTGAGCAGAGCATGCTGTTGCCCATTGACCTTTCCCAACTCTGTACCCCTGCAAATGGGCTCTTTTCAAATAAATTGCAATTACCTAACTGCTGATGTTGCACTTCTATCTCGTTCCCTATAACAGTCATAATGAGAGCGACTCTATTAATTACTATCAATTATATTAAGGGGCAAGGTGAGGAACTGCTCAGTAACCATTGTCCAGCTGGCACAGACTGACCTCAGATTAGAGATAATAGGGCATTTATGAATGTAGGTTTAGAGTTTTTGACAGAGAAGGACTTAGTGAAATGGTTCCTGTGGGCTGCCTTCATTTTTTCCTAACTATAATACCTCTGTTTTGGTCAGGAGAGTTAGAATGGTTGCTTTTGAAGGACTGTATCCCTCAGTTGTCAGGAGAACAAGAGTCTGTATGTGTGTAACCACACAGAGTTTAGGGCAAGATCTAGCCCTTATTGCAGTCTTCCAGTACCTTGAGAGGCCACAAGACAGCTGGAGAGGGACTTTTGACAAGGGCATATAGTGATGGGACAAGGGCGAATGGCTTTAAACTGAGAGAGGACAGGTCTAGGTTGGATACTAAGAAGAAATTCTGTACCAAGAGACTGGTGAGGCACTGGAACAAGTTGCCCAGAGAAGCTGCAGATGCTCCATCTGCAGAAGTGTTGAAGGCCAGGCTGGATGGGATTTTGTGTAGCCTGGTCTACTGGAAGGTGTCCCCGTCCATGGCAGGAGGTTGGAACTGTAGGATCTCTAAGGTCCCTTCCAACGCAAACCCTGTTGTGTTTCTAACTCGAAACAGGAGAAACACCCAAGAGTTCTATGTACTGCTTGATAACCCTGCAGGGAATATGCTTAAATAAGAAGTCACTCAGATAAAGCGAATTCTGATTTATCTCATGATGTGCTGCAGATCCATAGCAAATCCAAGAATAGAAACCAATCTCCTATCTCCTCACTGGCCCACACAGATTCTTCCTATTTACACACACCTCCAGAGAAATTACAGGGGAGGAAACTATCCACATTTCACTTGAGATTAAATTTTGTGCCTTTTCTTGCCAGAAATGGTGAAATTAAGTCAGTCTACTCAATAGCAGTAATAAAACCAGCTCCATTTTGAGAGCAGGCCTGATGTATCATAAAGTGATATTTACGATAACCAAAGGTGTTTTACACTAATACAAGAATATAAAGCCTGTATAAAATAAAAGAAAAAAGAACCTCAAACCATCAACAAAAACACAAAATCAAAGCCTTGAAGAATATTGAAATGACTATTACTTCTCAAGATTTGCTTGAAGCGTCCTAAACCTTGGTATAGGAGAATATTTGTTTCAGCCAGAGCCATAGGGAGGGGAAATAAGCAGTGGCTGTCATCACAGTGGCAAGCTGCCTTGCTAAGTCGTGGCTGCAGAGCTCCACAATCATATAGACTCATGCTGACATGCAAAAAGACTGCAACTGAACAAAACCTTTGGCAAAACACAGTGCCATATCTCTTCATTCAGCTTCCCTCCTACAAAGCATTAGAAAACGCTTCACACCGATATATATCAAGGGGAAAGGACCCAAAAGGTAAGTTCAGTAGAATGAATCAGGTCATTAAACTGCAGAATACATCATCACACTCCCTAAATGTTGATAACCAGACAACAAAGTGAAGTGAAAGGGAAAACAACATTCCCTAAATACTTTGCAGAAGGTTGGGCTCCATGGATCTGCCAATGCTTGACAATTTCCTTTGTGACAACTGCCGTGACCTCAATGCTGGATAAAAATCTTTCATCGCCTAATGGGGAGATGACAGAAACCATTTTGTGTATTTTGTCTGAGGACTCCAAGAACTATTAACATTAGTCATTGACCAAGGTTATTAAAAAATTATGGACTGTACAATGGTTTGGGCTTCTGTGAGCTTGCAGAAGCACAGGAGTGCAAGAGCTACTGAAACTTAAGTAAATTTCATTGTCAACTGCAGCTGACACCTAGAAAAGGAGTGGATGCTTATGTACCAGGCAATGCCAAGAGTTGCAGGGAGGAAGTCTCCTAGTTTGTGTATGGATGCTACCTTGCACAGGTCATATGGATCCTGAACCAGGAATCCTTCAAAGTATCAGCTCGAGCTGACCTGAGAAACAGTGCCCTTGTCACAGCTCACCGACACCCAGGTCCAGATGACACTATCAGGAGGGAAATCCTGGATGAGGCAATAAATCCAGTCTAAAAACTGTCTGCAACTCTATGCATTTGCAGTGTGTCCATGCAGCTTAGGTAAAGACTTTCTCCTTTTGCTGGTATTTATCTGCCATCTGGTTTGGGTAGAGATGTACATACAAACTTGGAAGAATGTCAGACGAAAAACCTGAAAATACTTTCACTGTTGATGAATATTTGCTTGAAACATGCTGAATCACCTCTATGTCCTTTACTCTACAATCTTTACTCTACAACCTCACCTGTCATTATTAAGGGATCAAATTCCAATTCTGGTTGTATTCAGAAGCCTCATAACAACTTGGATGTTTGTTAACGCCAACAGAACACAGCTCCATGTTCTGTTCTGTATATTTAGCTGTCCTGGTTTCAGCTGGCATAAGAGTTAATTTTCTTCCTAGAAGCTGCTACAGGGCTGTGTTGTGGATTTAGGATGAGAATAAAGTTGATGATACACTGATGTTTTAGTTGTTGCTAAGCAGTGTTTACACTAAGCCAAGGATTTTTCTGTTTCTCACACCAGCCCACCAGTGAGAAGGCTGGAGGAGCACAAGAACCTGGGAGGAGACACCCAGGGCAGCAGACCCCAAGTGATCCAAAGGATATTCCATACCATATGGCATCATGCTCAGTATGTAAGCCAGGGGTAAAGCTGGCCTCAGGTCACTGCTCAGGAACTGGCTGATCACTGGTCAGTAGACGGAAAGTGTAGCTTGTTTTGTATATTCAATTTTTTTATTATTGTTGTTATTACTATTTTTGCCTTCCATTTCTGCTCTGTCAAACAACCTTGTCTAAAATCAAAAATTCTGCCTCTTTTTTTCCCCAATTCTTTCCCCCATCCCACTGAGAAGGGATGAGTGAGGAAAGGGCTGTGTGATGTTTAGCTACCTGACAGGTTAAACCACAACAGCAATCCCAGTTTTGACAACCTATTGCATTATTACCACCAGGTTAATACCACATTTCACTAGCTGATAAACAAAGCTGAAGCTAGGCAAGACCATCTTCCTGACACATTTTTGTGCAGTACGTAGTCAAACAGGGGTCACTAGAGGTGCTCCTAAAAGAGATGGTAGATTCTAACATTGTACTTTTAAAGGCTGTAGGCAAAAATGTAGTCTCTACTATTAAGACAAATACCTGTAATCAGCAATGTAATCTCATAGTTTGGAAACATCCTCATGTCTTTTTTTTTTAGCTGTAGTTAACTAAGAACATTCTTTTGAATATCCGTGACCAACATCCTGATGACACTTCATAAAGGCCATCCAAGCCTTCATTTTCTTTTGGCTGAACTGCAATAAAGCCCTGTGAAGTCAGGCACAAAGACTGGTTTTCCAAGATTATTACAACTTGAGCACTCCTCTCTGTTCAGCACTGAGCAAGGATGTCAGATCAGTCCTCCCCTCTGTGTGATGACTATCCACAGAACCAAGCACCAATATAAGGAGGGGTTTGGTCCTTGTCCAAGGGTAAGATGATCACAAATTGCAATCAAAGAGTTATATATGATGATTCTAAACCTCAAAAGTAACAAAATGGTGCACTGTGAGTGCAAAGATATCTGTGTGTATCAGTCACATTCCCTAGACGGGGAAACAAAAAGGAATCCAATAAATAAATTGATATTGAATTAAGAAGCAGCATTGGTAAATACACCTGTGACTGCAGAAGATGGCCTGTTTCAGGCAACAACGTGTTCAGCATCCTGAATACTAAAAGATCTAATTACAGGCTTGCTGCTGACCTAGCAAAGATACCGTTATGTGTGCCTGGAGCATTTTTTGTCCAAAAAAGTACAAGATACCTCAAAAAAAAACCAACCAACAAACCTGATTACATAAGTGAAGGCGTATGTCTGTCATGATTCTTCCTGCTGCTTAGGAAGACACAAAGTTGTTAGTTTTGTTACCTCTGCTTTTCTACAAACTACCACAACACCAAAAAACGTGTGAGAGATGACACCAGCTTGGTGTAATGACTGACCTGAAATCTCTCAAGGGATCCTTTCACTCCTTCTTGTGGTAATTAACACATTCACAAAGATCAAACTTGTTTTAGTGGTTCATTAAAACAAAAATAATTTAAAAGTTACCATTGCTTTGTTTACTCCAGAGTTTCAAAAGCTCCCTTCTGAGAAAATGGACTTCAAATCCACTATGTCTGTTACTGTTAATTCCATTTTTTTTCCAGCTTGCACAACAGCTGTTTGACTTTTCTCAGAAAGAGACACCATGACTACTTGAAAGTGCTGAGCTAAAATACATATATGTATATATACAGTGACAGGGCACAGCATTTCTGAAAACCAGGCAGGCTCCCCTACACTTCTGCAAAGAACTGGAGGACCTGGGAAAATGTCATCATTTTGGTTTGTCCTTTCAGAGAAGAAATGTTATACAGCTACAGCAATGAACTGAACACCACTATTTGGGCTGTAACTGTTGAGCAACAAGGCTGCCCTTGTGTCAGAAAAGCACGAGCATCCAGACATATCAGCTGAGGTGCAGCCAAAATGCTGAATCAAACTCAAAGGCACAGAGATCCATCTGCAGCTTCAATCATTTTTCCCCACTGGTATTGTGCAGGTCTGTGCAGGCTGGTGGAAGTGTGAGATCCAGCTAACCTGACATTTTTTAGACATGAGATATCTGAACTATATTAAAAATTCCATTTCAGAACTAATCTGTAAAACTAATTTTCTGCACTGGGGGGGAAACGGGGCACCACACAGAGACATAAGCCAATACCCAGCACAAAATCTGTTTTGCATTAATACATGAGGGTTCTGGTTTATTAAACTGTCCATTTCAATTCAAGACAAGAGAAACTGGAGAAGCAAGAGCAGACAGTGAGACAATATTGATCAAGGAGAGGAGAATATTGTAGCAGGAATGCTTGCTACAAATGCAACCACCTCTCTTTTGGGACGAAACAGAGTTTCGAAGATGAAATGAGATAGTCACACAGCTCTCTCTGAAAAGCTTCTGTGCACTGAGGGTGACCATACCAGGAAAGTTCCTCGCTGAATACGTCATGAAGAGCTGAAGAAGCATATGTGGAAGTTAAGAGTGAGTGAGGTACAGGAGTAGACACGCAGAGAGATGACAGGTCTTAGGAATAAGACAAAATGGTAATTGATGGTGGAAGGGTGGAAGTTAACAGAGGCTCCCAACAGCAAGGCAAATATGGTTAGAGAAATGAGCTCAGAAACTCTATAAAAAGACTGTCCATTTGGATGGGGAAATGGATCAAGATTAAACAGGAAAAAGAAACATAATATGTAGGGAAAAGAAACCTATTCCTAAAGGCTCTTTCCAAGAAGGAGGAGAGTGACTAAGGGTGAAATTCCCTCCTTCATAGTACACAAAGGTCTAGACAAATGCTTAATTCACAATCCACCTAAATATTATAAAGACAAACAAGCAGTAAATTGTCTCATCTCTAAACCAAGGGCAGTTTTCACTCTCACCTGTGACAGATTAAAGTGGTACGAGTGACGATCAAAAGACAAGCAAACATGTAAAATGTACAAGCTGAAAACAAATAAAGGCCCATGTTTCTAGTACTTCTCTATACTATACCGTACTATTAAAAAAAAAAAAAAACACACAAAAACAAACAAACAATTGTGGAGATAAATTATATTTTCAAGTTGAGAGCTTCCCTTTAATTTACCAGGTTGTTACTCTGGGGATTGTATTTACTATTTGCTAAAACCTAAAAGTATCTGTTCCAGATTATAAAAAAAATAAACAAAAGAGGCTGTATATTTTCTCTTTCATTTATATTTACTTTACTGAGCAAAGATACATTCATCTATCCAAGAAATCATTCCCAGGGTGACCTTTATGTGATCCAGAAGTCTTGGGCTGATACCATTCTTTATTCTTGGGAACTATTTAAGAAACGTCTTAATAAAGAAGAATTGGTAGACTGCAGAAATATATAATAGACTCTTAAACCTCTCTGTGGAGACCTGTGTCCTTTGCACATGGAGGGCAGTGAATTCTCTTGCTTAGTTGCTCATACTGGTAAAGAATCAGAGTTAATAAATGTGTGAGACAAATTGTTCTGAAATATTTTTAGAATTAATCTTAACTAGAGTACATTTGTCCCTGAGCATCAATTTTACAGAACCCTTACAGCTTTATAGGACAAAGAAGTATACTTTAGGAGCTGATGTACTTGTTCTTGCAGGTAGCTAAAATATAACTTCTCACAATCTTATTACAAACAATGAATTATATCACACACTATTCAGAGGAACTGCCAGCTTGTGGAAGAAGCCTCTTGGGACATTCTGATATTTTTATGTTGGTAATTTTTTCAGACTAATCTGGTATTCCGTTGTTGAAACGTATCATGTTTTAGGAAAATTATTTCAGAAAAAATATGTTAAAATTGCAAGAGCTTTTTGTCAAGTGTTATTTTCAAACTAGATCTATCATTTTTGACCTTGATGCACAGAAGTGGAATTTACACAATAGTCTGACCTCAATGCTTATCATAATAGAGACTCACTGCTTAATTAAAAGTTTGGCTCATTCTGTATGCTGGTTGATACTCAGGCACATTTTCATTGGGGAAAATTATTGTTTCTGGTCCCTCGCAGCTGTTCTGGCCTGCTCCCAATCTTTTGCAGATGTAATAACAAATCACAGATCAAAAAACTGCCTAGAGGTTGTTTGATAGGCATATTATATAAATATGAAAAAGAAAATAAACCCAAATAAACCTGTTGTGGAGGATGGCACTATTTCATCAATGCTTATCTGGTTTAATTTAATATCAAGATCCTAGATCCATCAATTAGAAAACAATTATTAAACTAAACAATCAGATCTCCCTGTCAAAAAGGACATATGAAACCAGTGAGTCCTCTGAAACCTCATGCAAGGCACACCAGTATGATCGTGATGTTAAATAAAAATCATCAAATCATAAAATATCTTCAGTTAGAAGGGACCCACAGGGATCATGGAATCCGACTCCTGACCCTGCACGAGACAGCTCCAAGAGTCACACCATGTTCCTTAGGGTGTTATCCAAACACTCCTTGAACTCTGTCAGGCTTGATGCCTTGGAATTGACCACTTCCATGGGGAGCCTGTTCCAGGACCCAGCCACCTACTGGGTGAAGAAGCTTTTCCAAAAATCTGAGCTAAACCACCCCACATACAACTTTAGACCTTTTCTTTGGGTGCTCTTGCTGGTCATCAGAGAAAAGAGGTCAGTGCTGCTCCTTGTGAGGAAGTTGCAGATTGCAATGAGGTCTCTCCTCAGTCTCCTCCAGGCTGAACAGACCAAGTGCCCTCAGCCACTCCTCACACAGCTTCCCCTCAGGACCCTTCACCATCCTCATGGCTCTCCTTTGGACACTCTCCAATAGCTTTATATCTTTCTTATCTTGGGGTGCCCAAAACCGCACTGGAGGTGAGGCCACCCCAGCTCAGAGCAGAGCAGGACAATCCCCTCCCTTTCCTGGCTGTGATGCTGTGCCTGATGCCCCCCAGGACACAGCTGCCCCTCCTGGCTGCCAGGGCACTGCTGGCTCACATTTAGCTTGCCATTAACCAGGAACCGCATTCCCCTTCCCCTGTACTGTGAAAAACTGAGAGGAAACAAAGGAAAAGGCTTTTTATGGTGAGCATGTCTAACTATGCAAACACAAGGAAATGGCAAAAGCAGAATGATGTCTAGTTCCAAGCCTTGTCCAGTGGGACAGAAATTGTCTGTTTAGAGTGGCATGGTGTGTGTGTTGCCCTGCTCTCAGCATCACAAGAGCATTTCTGTCCACAGGATGACACTGCTCTGCATAGATACAACTTGGTTTAAAATGGAAACATTGGCCTGACCGTATTAAAACACGTTCAGAAGCAACTCTAAAATGACATTTAACAGACGCTCTGGCACTCAAGTTATTGACAAGCTACAGAACAAATAACAAATTTAAAAATAGAAACCCAGCATGGATACCCAGTATGGGCAAGGCATTTAGCTGCAGCTAGTAATAAATAAGGGTTTAATAATGCAGTGACTTTGCAGTTACCCATTTCTAAACATTAGTCAACCCAGTTGAGAAGAAAAGGCAAATGTATAAAATAATCTCTGCAAGTAAAGAAAACTTTAATAGTGCATAAAAATTTTACAAAGCTACTGTATATTAAAAAAAACTCCCAAACCCTAACAAACATGGAGCTAACTTCAGCATTGTTGTTCAGTAATTATCTAGTTAGGGTTGTTACACATTCTTGGGTGCAAAAGGAACATGACTAGCAGAACACACAGAGAGATGTCACTTATACTGCACCCCTTAAAAAAACTGCTGCTGTCTTGAAGGAGAACTTAGTGCCAATTAAATTACTTGGGAATTGGCTCTGGCACAAAATCAACCCACAGACACAAATTGCATTTGATCAGATAAATGTATACTATAGTGCTAAATCTAGTGGAGAAACAGATGCATAAAACTCAATGTTTTGAACCCTTCTAATGAAACATTATGGTTGATCATACCTAATGACTCTTGCATATTAAGTATAATCAGTTAAACAGAATCAAATGTGGCTCCTGGGAGTAAATCAAGCCATACAAATTAAGCTGTACCCAGTTAGAAACAAAGAAAACAAACAAAATTCCAGAGAAGATACTAAATTTTTATAGGCACGTATAGAAGGGACTGCAATTCCATGTTTTTTAGACAAGCCGTTAGTGTGAAACAGATTAATGGTTTGTTAATTGCTTCAGGCAGAAGATTTTTAAGTAAGGGTTTTACTACTGGAACTTTTAACAAGCCAGCACTTAGAGGACAGAGAGGTAATTACAGTGTTTATAATAGCTGGGTACAAGGATAGCAGCCATTCCTGAAGCAAACAGATATAAGAGGATTCATTTTGCATGATGCAATTAAACGTATTTGCAAAACGAGCCTCTAAACATAAGAAATGCATGAAACAACAGGAATTAAATGAGGAATTGGAATCTTTGGGGACCATGTCAAAGCAATGATCCCACACTGTGCTGAATAAAGATTGTGCATATGAGATCAGGGTGTGATAACCAAACTTGCACAGCAATTGCAAATTATCATCATTCAATATGGGAAAAGTATCTGCACCATATGCCCTATAAGTAAATAGTCTTTTCATGCAATGATACAGGAACAGGCAGACCTTCAGCTGCCAGATCTATACGTCAGTGCAACAGTAGAGTGTTCTTTTCCTTCACCTCAGCTTTCCATCTAGATAAAGGTCAAAACACTGCTGACCAGAAATAAGCAGCACTGAAGACCAAATTAAAGAATACAGAGGTTAAAACAAGGCTAAATTTAAGTCTTTTAATGAGTGCCTGGAGCTGAGCACAAGCCTGCAGCTTCAAGCAGTCTCTACTCTCATATTAAAGAGCAAATCCCTCTTTGTTTTACAGGATGGATTCCTCTTAGGTGTTTTTTCGTTCTCCATTATAGTATATTGTAAACATCTCAGGGTTTCAATTGTATCTATCTATACAATGCTTGAGTAAGAGACATCTTTTAGCTAGTGACTGTTTATTGCAATGCAGAGAGTCCTGGGAGGGAAGAAAGCTTTTTCCCAGGCTAGTGACCATTTGCTAAGCTGAGGAGCTGGGCTCAGACCTGCAGAGCCACTCTCAAGCTGCAGGCACCCACTAATACTGCTGCACAGACAGTAGAGATGGAGAACACCTTTCCCCAGACTCATCTGGAACTGGGAAGGGAGAGAGCACTTCTTGAGGCAGTGGAAGACCTGAATTTAAAACACTTTCAGCTCAAGTCCTATCTCACATTTTCTAGGGGTGAAAAGAAATCAATCTTCTTTCTCCAACAGGGACAATTTAAGAGACATAATTTCAAGAAAATGCTTTCAAGCTGTGAATGCTAGTCTTATAAACCTTGGTCCAAAGAAGTAATGAGGCACTTTGGCAGAGGTGAAATTACAAACAAACCCTGTCTTCATGATTTCCAGCAGCAGATTGGGCACATCCCCAGTCAGCTGCGGTGAACACCATGCTGAATGTTTATTAAAAAAGGTAAGGCTGAATTTCCCAGCACTGAACACTTTCTGTGCTTCTAGTTCAAACAAATTCAGATTAGACTTGCAAAACAGCAAAAGCACCCAATAACAAGGCTTAGTCTTTTCTGACTTTTTCCTGAGCATCTGCTCCTGGCCCCCCTGGAAGCCAGGTACCAGGCTGCATGGACACATAAATATTGCTTGGTTTAAGCCAGTGCAGATGCTTTATTACTGCAACTTGCAATGACTCAGCTTAAAAGCATTTGAGATCCTCAGAAACTCTGGAGGCACATTATCTTTGTAGCATCACATCTACACAGCCATGTTCTCTAAGTAGGTACCTGGCATTGGTTTGTTACCAAAATGAGCTTGTCTGGACCTTATCAACCAGCCCAGTGTCTAAGCACTGTCAGCATCCACAAACTCCATGTTTCTGGCATACCTTCACAACCTGCTCGGATAGGTGAATTCCAGCTACACTTCCTCCCCTATGTGTCACCTACCCTCCCACCGAATGCAGCATCCCGCATCCCCTAAATGCAGTTTGAGAGGGATGAACATACGGCTCCCTGGGACATAGTGGGCATTTGAAGTGGAGTTCTTAATATTTTCTGTTAAATCCTCCCCCTTCCAGATTTAAATATAAGTATGGTGACAATGGGGAGGTGGAAAAAAATGAAGAGAAAACAGGGAGAAAGGCTTTACATTTATGACTTTACAACACTGGTATTTGTGCACTTGCTGGGGAGGGAGGGTTCCACCCTTGGGTATGCAAAAGAAGACAAAATAGCCTAGACTTTAATACTTGTCAGAGCAGTAACAGCTATAAACTCTAAGTTATAAAGTTATACGTGTCAGTATGGTGTCTCAATAAATATTTAAATTATAATAATTAAATAAATATTTAATTATTCCAAATGGGCAACATCCCAACAAGAAAGAGCTAAATAATACCTGCCAGCACAATTCTTAGTGCACTCTTATGGGTGAGAAGAGAAGCACTATCAGCTGCACTCTGGTCAAGAAGGGAGCAGCACATGGATTTCCACATCCTTGGAAAATATCCAAATGAAATAGCTTCTTCATAAGGAAGAATGTTTCAGCAGTGCCTTTATGCACATTATGAGAGACATCTAGTTTTGGTCTTATTTACAGAGTAGCGATCATGATTCTGAACCTTAATGAGGATATGGTATCAATATCTTGATGAGGTAGATTTTAAGGGAATGACACCTTGTCCCATATTTGGAATTCATTACTTGTCAGTTTAGAGGCCTGTTCTGTGTTTTGTGGACTTTAATCCTGAACAATTGTTCCTGCCCATGCAGTGCCTCACAGATATGGTCCTTAACTGATATCTCCATATGGTGAGATACCTCAGACACTGTAATTCCCAGTTCCTTTTCATGATGTAGTTCTGAAGTTCTCTTCTCAAACTTCACATACAGTCCTTCAGGAAGTACACAGAACAGTAAGAAATTAAAACCTGCCGTTTCCAAATCCTGAGTTAGTATTTCCATTAATACATAAATCTTGCAAAGTAGTCTCCAGAAATTTTTTTACATACTTCGAGATATATAGAGAGAGATATAGTGCCTGTGCTGTCAACACTAATTGCTTTTCACAGTGCCTCAAGGATTTTTGTTTTGGAAACTAAAATATTTCATACCTCTAAGTATAGCTCCTTTGAGAAGAATCTAAGATAACTGAATATTTTCTATCCCAAAAGACAAGATTTTTTCATTACAACCTAGCATTTTTTGTTGTAGGAACATGTAAAGCATTGAGCCCTGGGATACCTGTCATGAAAGGGATGTGGATCTGTTTGAGCAAGTCCAGAAGTGGCCAAGAAGATGATCAGAGGGCTGGAGCACCTCTCCTGTGAAAATAGGTTGAGAGAGTTTGGATTGCACAGCCTGAAGAAGAGAAAGTTCTGGAGAGACCACATTGAGGACTTTCAGTACCTAAAAGGGGCTGCAAGAAATTTGGAGAGGGACTATTTACAGGAACACATAGTGATAGGGCAAGGGGTGATGGCCTTACCTTGAGAGAGATTAGGTTTAGATTGAATATTACAAGGAAGTTCCTCACTATGAGGATGGCGAGACACCAAAACCCAGAAAAGCTGTGGTTGCCCCATCCCTGAGAGTGTTCAAGGCCAATTTGGAGGTGGCTTTGAGAAACCTGGTCTACTGGAACATATCCCATGACAGGCAGAGCTGGCACTAGATGATCTTCAAGGTCTCTTCCAACCCAAACCATTCTGCGATGCTGCATGATTCTGTGATGTGTTTAAGTGCTTTTTGGAACGAGACTGAATAAATCATTATCCATGTCTACTGCTAATTGAACAAAATCTAATGGATTCTAATTGCACTTAGAGAAACTCCAGTTTGTCATCAGGAAAGACTTTTCATCAGGGAGGAAATAAGTAACCTGCAGAAACAGTTGACTCTCCACTGTGGGAGGTTTTGCAGAACAGACTCGGCAAACATGACAGGAACGGCTGAAATGCAGTTGATCTGCCCCAGGGCCAGAGAATGGACAACAGGGATATTTTAGGTCTTTTTCAGAGTTATATTCCAGAGTTCCTACATCATGATGAACATGTTGGACTTTTTCATTTAGTGCCCTATCTGTCACATTCCTTGCTTTCTGTCTGAATACAAGAAACAGAAAAAGTCTTTGCAAATAGAACCCAATAAACATTTCTAGTGCATCTGAACATGCCCCCAAAACGGTTTCATTGATTCTGAAACTATCCACCACTTAAACTGATTTTGTTAAGTTGCATTTACAGGAGGGAAAGCAACATGGATAAATTCACCCAAAAACACATTAATATAGGTCCTTCTTTCTTCCTTTTCACTAACACCCACCCACTTGAATTATTTTGGTCTATGATATTTACAGCTCTGCCAGATACATTGGCACATATATTTAGTCTCTATACAGAGTGAAATGCAATAATAATGTGATGGTAAGTAATACTGCATTTTTCATCTGCAAACATTGAAGTCACTGTTTATTCAGACAACCAACAAAGCTGTTAATGATGAAGCAAAAGCAAAGATGTGATGTTTAAATGCATAAGCCAACAAGTCATGCCTAAACATTTATGCTTCATGGGGTCTAGGGTTTCCTTCAGGATTAAAACCTAAACAGCACAGATTTTAGCTAGAAGCATGGAAATAAAAAACAAAACAAAAAAGTGTAGGAAAAAAATCCCCAAACAGTAACTGTCACTAAAACCCCAATACTTTTTGTTAATTCCACTCTTTGTAGCCATGGGATGCTATGTGGTGGCATTCACGCTAAAAATTTGGATGCAACTGGTTCTGACACAGACTATGAGCACTTATATTCCACTGACTTTTCATTTGCTTTTACAAAGGCCACTCAAAATTAATCTCTCAGTCTGGGAGACATCTCCCTTCTCAAGTACTCTCTGAGAATGACAGATTATAGGATGGGTCATGACCCTTTCATATCTATTTAAAGAGATGAAGATCCAGCCCCAGTATGCTGTGAGATCTGGCACCAGTTTGCTAAAAACGACTACGGTGATCACAGATGCAAGGTGGCAAATTTGTACGTTATTGCAAACAACCTAACACCTTTTCTCTTATCTAAAAATCTACACTTTCAGAAAAGGAAGTACATAAATACAAAGGAGGGTTCACAGGACACCTGTCCTGGACAGTAAAAGCTGCTTTCCTTTTTACCAACAATTAAGATTGGAAAATAAATACAGAAAAAGGACCAATTTATATAGAAAAAAAATACATATAGACAGCCAAGGAAGGTTTTGAGTGGAAGAGATGAAAGGAGAATGGCCTCTGGACTGACTGATTATGCTTGGGCTCAGAGTGCTACATCCAGCTCTGGGGTCCTCAGCACAGCAAGGACATCGACCTGCTGGAGCACATCCAGAGGAGGTCACAAAGATCCTCAGAGGGATGAAGCACCTCTCCTACGAGGAAAGCTGAGAGAATTGGGATTGTTCAGTGTGGAGAACAGAAGGCTTGGGAGTGACCTAATTGCAGCCTTCCGGTATCTGAAAGGAGCCTACAAGAAAGATGGAGAGAGACTTTTGGCAAGGACATGTAGTGATAAGACAAGGGAATATGGTTTTAAACTGAAAGACTGGAGATTTAGCCTGGATATAAGGATGAAATTCTTTACTATGAAGGTGCTGAGGCACTGGCACAGGTTACCCAGAGAAGTTGCCCCATCCCTGGAAGTGTTCAAGGTCAAGTGAATGGGGCTCTGAGCAACCTGCTCTAGTGGAAGGTGTCCCTGTCCATGGGATTAGATGATCTTTAAGGTCCCTTCCAACAAAAGCTACTCCCTAAGTCCATGATTCTATGAAACAAGGGAGGCCTTTTCTTTCCAGATTTGGGACATGTAATTGAGGGTGGAAAAGGAAGTACAAAAGAATAATTTCCCATGAGGAACGGACCATGAGTAAGAATTTATGTGATATATTAGATTGTTTGGTTACATTTTGATATGGTAAATTTTCATAGAAAGCAAAGGACTATCTTGGATTTGTACAGCAGCTTGTATATCCAGCCTGCACTAATCAGTTCTGACTCAGAACTGCTGACAGTATATTGGGCTGTCATAAGGAAAAAAACAAAAGCCTACACTTCCAGTCTCTTTTGCCTGTATTGGATCCTTAAAATATATATGATTCTTCAAGGAACTAAACATTTTGTTCTCCCACTACCCTGATGAAATTTATGGAGAGACAGCAAATTTGAAAATGGTACCCCTGATTCTGACAAGGCCAGCATCCTGCCTTAGAAAGGCCTTTTCAGTTTCTATGCTATAGATTTCTACTGTTTTCCTTTAAATCAGAATATTTTTTTCATAAAATGAGAAAAGTTTGAAGTTGGCCCTGTATCTATTATCCTCAGCACAGAATTTAAAGTTCAAATTCCCCTGTACAGGACCAGCAGCACACCTCTTACATAGCAATGAGTTTAAAGAAGATGGAGTTGAGGGTCAAATGTTTGATGAGGCTGGAATAAAAAGAGAGTTTGTCTACTGCCTTCATCAGATGCTCTAAGAGATAAAAAGAATACACTTTCACCATTTTAAAGCACAAAGATTTGTGCTTAAAAATAATAATAAAAAAGACGACAGCTATTAGCTGTCTGTGCCTTCAAACTGTGACTCAAATGTTAAATCATTCATGGGATATATCCTATATTAGTGTTAAGATTCATTTGTTCTGATTTCACTCAAAACCAGAACACTTGTTCTCATTAATTCTGCAAGCTTCTTTTGTTAATTAATTTTTATAATAAATTTCTTCATTTCTTCAGAGAGTTTTGTTCTAGCCACCTGCAATTCTGATTTCTCTTTTTAAAGAATCACATCTAAAATGTCATGTAGAACTACAATTTTTGACTTTTTCGTTTTTTAAAAGGAGGAAAACTCTTAAAAATAGTCATGCCTATGGGAAAGTTCTTGCCAACAACTTTTAAAACTTGAAATACCTTACTTACCATGACAACAATGAAAAATTTTATACATTTCCTTCATCTTTGATTCTGGTCTGGAGATTTGCAGTTTGCATTCTATGCCCACCCTATTTATGTTTCACTGTTTAAGAACAGAGCAATGAATTGCTTGCTTCTGTGGGGCTTGTTTTCATCTGTGAAGTACATATGTAGGTGGAGGCAAGTAGTTTAGATTGCTAATATAGTTAATAATAATCTGGAGGCTGGCAAAGGCAGATTAGAGCTGGGGCTGACAAAGAAACATTTTGAATGCTTCCACTGGCTACAGGAGAAAAGCAAAAGTGTGTAACCTTCTTCTACGTATCTGTTCCTCATGCAGAGACGATTTTGGCTGGACTCTGGAAAAGTTCAGCCCCATGTCAGCTGCAGAAATGTGAAAAGTGATATTACACTTTTTACACAGGATGTAATCACTGTAGTATTGATAACCTCTGCAGTTATCAGCAAGTAGAGAAGATATATTCTCTTTTGGGGGGTAATCAGAGACACCAAGTATCAGATAAAGTGCAAGGATGAGAAAATGAACGTTTTCTACTTTCTCTTTGACAGATTGCAATTGAAAGGATAAAGAAGTTTGCAACATAACCAAGGTCAGAGGAATAACACTATATGTGCACATATATCCTTCACACCCTAATTTAATGCCTTAATTAACCCATCCTTTCAATCTTATATGCCATTGCATGGCTTTTCTCAGGTTTCAGACAGCTCGATCATTACACATATTTTAATTCTTAATCTGTTAAATTACCTCCTGTTTCTTCTGCAGATTTTCATGGTCTGGAGCAGATGTTGTCTTCTCCCATTTCTCTGCAACTTGATTTGCTTCTTCTATTTTTTGCTCATAGCTTTTCTGAGAATTTAGCAGCGTCACTTCATAAAACTCTTGAATATCTGTTTGTAAAGAGGAACAAGTAAAAGACATTATTTGCCATATTGGCTTTGACTCCCTGGTGTTTTCCTTTGATACATACTTACACATTATCATCATAATGATAAACACGTACTACATTTTTAGTAGAAGGCATCAATACACGAGGGGTTTTTTCTAAAATTTCTATGAGATTCTTGAGTCATATTCTCATTTTAAAGAGGTCTTTAAAAATATATAAAAATGTAAAGGAATAACATAAGACATGCAAAGAACATGTTACAGGCACACCTGAACTATATAGGCAGAACAGGGAGAAGTCACAGACCACTTTAACCAGTAACCTAGAAATTTGCAAATATAAAATAGCTTAAGAGAAACTTCTTGACATCCATCCAAGGCACCTGAATCACTCTCAGTCTTATCTGCAAGGTGCATTTTCCAATTTATTATGTATCTCTTTGCCACGTACAATGGGAAAAAAAGAATCACAGATTGATTAAGGTTGGGAAATAGCTCAAAGATAATAAAGTCCAACCTTCTACTAAATGCCACCATGCCCACTAAACCATATAGTGTAGTGCCACATCTACTCATTTTTTGAACGCTTCCAGGGATGGTTACTGCACCACTTTCCTGGACACCCTGTTCCAATGCTTGAACCCTTTCAGTGAAGAATTTTTTCCTCATATCCAACCTGAAACTGCCCTGGCACAGCTTGAGGCTATTCCTCCTTGTCCTGTTGTTGGTTACCTGAGAGAAGAGGCTGATCTTGCCACACTAACTTTTATTTCACACGTATATTTGTAAGAATTTATATTTCATATTACTAGGAACACTTAATTCCATATTAAAACTAAAACCTATTTTTAAAACAAAAAGCTGCAGGATAGTTGCAATGAGAAAGAAAGTTTCTCCATTCTCAATACAGGGAACTTTTTACAGTTGGTTTGAATGCTCATAGTACAATTGAAACGGTTGTAATACATGGTTCAATGCCAGGTCAATTTGTATTGCAACAGCAAGTAAAATATATCAGGCTAATATGTAATTATCTCTAGATAAATACATCGCAGAAATAAGCTAGAAAATGCCCTCTGGCAGTGGCATTCAGCTGGCATCACTGACGTTATCAGGGTATTAATTGGGTTGACAGTATTCAGTCAAGGAACAACAGAACGGTGCTTTCACCCTAACTTTAAAGCCTATCTTGCCCCAGTGTTTTCATTAAAAATGAAGTGCGAGCCACATTTGCATCTGTATGCACATGTGCAAAATAGATATTAAAGCCTCAGTCTCTTTGTAAAAGCCCTTATCTATTCTGAGGCGGCCACGGGTTGGTTTTGCTGGAATAATGATCACTGATGTGCAGAGAAAAGCACTTCAGTACTTATGTGGTCACAGAAGAAAGCACAGAGGATACACTTTGTTGGTTGCTTTGTAATTCCATAAGCTGAAATTGCCATTTCTGCGGAACAAGGGCAGCCAGAAACTTGCAGTCAGACAAGGTTTGCAGAAAATAGGCATTGTAATTTGCTCTGAGTAAAATCTGCTCTATCAAGTAATCTCTGCTATGTGAGAGGTGCAATTGTACTAGGAAGGGAAAAGTGTTGAATACTACTGAGGATAGAATGGGAGCAAGCAGCTGTAGAATCAAGATTGGAACCACAGTCATAAAGAGGAGTCATGGGGGCATGGTAATTGTTATATAAAATGAGAAAAATACAGTCTGTCTCCTAGAGGGGTTTATAAGAAAATAATTCAACAAAAAGTCTAAAATCTTATCATAGAAAACAGAAATCATAGAATGTCTTGGGTTGGAAGGGGCCTTAAAGACCATATAATTCCACTTTCCCTGCCAGGGTCAATGAAACCTTCCACTAGACCACATTGCATCAAGCCCCATCCAACATGCCCTTTAGCACTTCCAGGGATGGGGCATTTCTTACACAAATTAAAACTGTATCTTGTATTTCCTGATATTATATCTCTACCACAAAAACAACTTCAGATTTCACATAGAAATGGCAATAATATTATTGGTGAACTCTGTGAGCATAAAACACATCTTCAGTTTGAATCTCTTTACTGTTCCAAACATTTTGGTAAGCGATTAATTCATGTTGGTTTAAAGTGTTGGCGAATCTCACTGGATTTTCTGTCTAACAGAATTCATTAATTTACTTCTTAAGATATTACTTACTTTATTTAATAAATTCTGCTTGCTCTCCCTTTAGCCTAGCCAAAATATTTGTCTGTTTTGCTATATAAAGATAAATTGCAGACAAATTATATATATTATATATATAAATATATAAATATAAATATAAATATAAATATAAATATAAATATATATATATATATATATACATATATATATTCTAGTACAAAGTAAATCTAAAGACACCATGATTCATTTTATTTTGGATAACTCCATCACCGGAGAAGTGAGAAAATAAACTTTCTGTACATCAGCATGGTAGAGGATATATCATAACATTTTGTAATTGCCCATGGACAAGCACATTGCAGCTGGCTGCATTTTTTATCTGCAGGAAAGCTCTAAGAGTCCCCACTTCTCCTTCCTTGCAGACCTGTGCAGGACTGAGCAGGGTCTAACCCTTATAGATATGTCAAGAAGCACTGTCTGTTACTACAGCTGGAGACATGTCTCAGTTTGAAGTATTGGGGGTTTTTTACTACTGTTTAAAAAAATTATTAATGCTCAGATTTGTGCCCACTCTAACCTCGCTTCTTTTTAAAAAGAACATTTAAACAAAAATAGTTTAGAAAAAGAATAAGTACTGGAGAAGACACAATGTCTTACATAAAAGAATGACCTTTCTTTCAGACAGCAGCTACATTAAAAAAAATTATCAGACAGAGCTGAACAGGCTGCCTAAACTCTGCTGTTTTCTGACTTTTTAGTGGTTGGTGCTTCAGCCTGTAACCATTATTCCAGTGCAATTCCTCTGTTAATTTATATGCATGACAATATCCATCTGTGACAGAAACACTTTAGAGCTCCTCTGATAGCAAAGGGGTTAAATAATACAAAAAAGCAAAAAAAGGCCTAAACTACTGTTTGTCTTTTGTGACCACGAGCTTTCACCAGCATTCTAATGAAGGAAAAAATGAGATAAAGCACTACAATTCCTCATTCATCTGTAAGCAGTTGAGCACCAGAAAGATAGAATTAAATTGAGGGGAATTCAGACAAAGATAGATGATTAAAGGTCTGAAAGGACTAACTTCTGAGCAAAGATTAAAGGAAGAGAATAATAACAACATACACTTTCATATTTCCTTTCATTTCAAAGCAAAACAAACATTAAGAACCGTATACTGTTGGCTGAGAAAATTGCCCATGGCCTCAAAGAGAAGCAAACCAGCAGGGTCAAAATGCAGAGGCCCACACATGGGCACACCAGATGTGCCCAGCCCTTTGTAATCAATAACCCACTTAAAGTGGCTTCAGAATCACCAGATTTGAGACAACACTATTCCATTTTTTAAAGCCCTCTTTGCTGGGAAGGGCAGATACAGCTGCATGAGAAAATTGGGAACAATTCCTCAGTGTGCTGGGAGCAAGGCAGGAACCTCTCACTCTTAGAAGCTTTCTCCTTTATTCAAGATACTCACTAGTGTGATTTAAGGTCAGAAAGGGAAGGTAATCAGCATTTGTTCTCACTTATGCATCTTGGTGCCCTTGGTGTCTTCAGCTGTGTGAATCAGCATATTCAGCTGGTAGCCCCAAGGCTGAATGAACTACATGAGATAGCTTTGGCATCTCTGTGATTTCCACCTACACAGAGAAATTGGGACCAGCAGGTCCCAAATGCATCCCAGTACTTTCATGGACATTCAGAAATGTAGCCATCAAGGCACACACAACCCAGTGCACCAAGGAACTGGGATTATCCCAATCTCTCTCTTTATTACCAGCTGACCTGGAGCTGCCCTCTCCATGTACCAAACTGATGCAAAGGGTGAGGGAGTGAGAACATCAAAAGATTAGTTTTCCAAGGTAATAAAATGCTGTAAGGACTTACAGAATGCAGTTGCCTGTCTCTAAACAGTGTCAATGTCACAGAAGGAACTCGCTATAAAATAAACCACCACAACAAAACATGAGTTAAGTACAGATGGCACAGGAGGAAGGAGCTCCTTCCAAGCCTAACAGAGTTGAAGGTTTGGTTAGCATCTGGACAAAAATATCACACCGTGGCAAAGCGTGAGAAAGGAAAAACTGCTCACACACATGCCATCCCAAGTCATGGAAATGGCATATACACCCTGTGGATACTCAGAAATTGGATGGTATAAAGGTGATACCACAGAAAAATAACTCGGGGACCCCACCACCAGGATGAAGAGGGACTAGTGGGACACCATGGGATCCACTGAGTGGTGATATCTACTTAATCTGTCTCTCTCTTACTTTCTTTCTCCTCCCTCTCTTTCTTTCCTATTTCTCTCTCTATATGCACCTCACATTTAATGTTAAATTAAATTTGTACTATTGACTTCAGCATATGGTCTCATTTGCACCTTAATTTGGGAAGAGGCATCTCCTTATAAACAGATCACAAGAAGTGCAAAATGCAAAATAGCTTGGCTTGAGCTTGTGCAGGTTTACAACGCAGCTATGCAGTGAGGGTGGAATCACAGAATTATGTGGGTTGGAAGGGATCTTAAAGATCGCCTAGCTCCAACACCCTTGCCGTGGGCAGTGAAACCTTCCCTTAAACCAAGCTTCTCAAATCTCCATCTAACCTGCCCTTGGATAGATTTGCAAGATGCCAAACTCAGGACTCAGAACACAGGGAGCATAAAGTAAACTAGAGTAGAAGTGGAGATAAAAATCTCTTGCACCTCTTTTGCATTTAAAAAAGGAAGAGGAAGAAGAGGAAAGTGTTTTCCAGTAATAAACAAGACAATGCCAGGCTTTCTGATAGCATCTATATTTTATACAACACAAACAATTAAGCTTAAAAGGATAATCTTGTACATCGCTTAGCCTGAAGTTGTCCTGCATATGTCAGCAAATGCTGCTTCCCCAGTGACTTGACAGTACACGTGGCCACTTGTAAAAGAGCAGTGCAAACTATTCCATGCATCAAACCTTATCCAAAATCCATTGAATTTGCAGACACCTACCCCCTACAGCATGTTTTGACCTCCACTGTGCTGACAGCTATTCCAAAAGCTGTTACCTTCATCTGTGCTTAGCAATGCAGGAAGATTTCCTTACGCACATCTTTCTATCACTCCCCTTCACTTTATGTCTTGAGAGGATTTAGCAATGGCATCAAAATTCTGGTATCTGCAGAAGTTGTCTGTTGTTTCTGCAGACACCGCACAATTTTGCAATTAACTGTAACAGCATTAACAACGTAGAATCCCATTACCCAAGGAATGAGCTCTCTGTGTATCATATTTCTATAGAACCAAACCGGGAACTGGAACAAATATTCTGTAAGATAAAAAAGAAAGCGTTTGTAGGGATTTTTTCCTCCTCTTTCTCGAGGTCCATAGCCCTGGAATTCATTTTTCCAATACTGTGCCAATGCCCTGACTTGCTTTGCGGTGTAAGTCCCATCTGTTTTTCCAGGGCATTCAGGGACAAGGTGGAATGGGGGTCTAAGGCAACATGCAAAACACAAGCTGTTCCCTTTCTGGGAAATTTGGGACAGTCTTTTTGTCTATGTGTAGGATAGTGTCTGATATGTACCTTTTAATGTTGTGTAACCCAGCACAAATGACTACTGTCTGGCAGAACACTGCAGATCAAAATAAAGTCAGTTGTTGCAGGCTCCTGCTGCAAATCCTTTTTTTAACTAAGGGAACATTACAGTGTACGTCTAAATGGCATCATTTATATCCTGGGGAGTAGATTATGCTGGGTCAGCTTCAGCCATCTGGTCTGAATTATTAGGTAGGAGTAAGGCGAATTGCACAGGATGTTGTTCAAGACGGAAAACTCATTCAGGCAGCACAAGTAGCAGGGAACTGATCATAGATTGTACCAGCCTGCCAGTAAAGAGCTTTAGTGGCCCTGCTGATGGAAGCAGTCCAAAGAGAGGTTAAATAGCATGCTTCACCCAATGCAATTATATTGTGTGGGTTTTTCTCAAGCAAAATGTTTCCATATTGAGTAAAACTGCCATTTTAAGAGAGGGAAGATATAAAGCAAGAGAAGTTAAAACCTACCGTGAAACGGGGTGAGTTTTCAACTAAAGCAGGCCTATGGCACTGACCCACATGAGAAGAGGCAGAGCTCCAGTTATCAAGCTGGGTCACAGCTTCACAGCCCTGGGGAGCTCCAATCTGCCCCCATTAGCATCCCTCAGTGCAGCAGCAGTCAAGAACACCTTGCCCATTTCAGCTGCATCTCACCCCCTGGCTCCAATGTACTTGCCTTGGGTTTGCTCTAATAAAGGTGGAGCCAGATTCAACAACAAAGGAAAATCTCAAGGTTTATTTTTGCAGTTGGCAGAGGTATCACAAAGATATTTGAAGTTAAAATGAAATTTAGCAGCCATGCTTGCAAGGTTTTCAGACACAAGCCTTTGATGCACAAGAAGCATAGATGCCAACCTAACAGCAAGAGTTGCTGCAGGAGAAAAAAAGTTGTCTATTCCATGCAGGCAGTGAAACAGTGCAGTGCAAGCCAGGGAAGCAGCCTTCTGCCAATTCCCTACAGTTGATGAGTGTTCTTAAATCTATTAAAAGCAGCACACTCTGGTAGAACATGTACCAAAGTAGGCAGCAAGAAATATGGCTTCTGTTATTAACCTGTCTTGATTCTTGAGCTTCAGAAAACCCCTTTTATTGGCCCTAGATAATTTTGAGGTCTCTTCCAAACTGAATTATCCAATGATCCTTTGTACATCTAGGTTGTAAAGTCTTGGAGATGGGACCCATTACTAGGCAGGTACATACCTGAACAAAATTACATCTTTTCACCAGAAAAAGTTCTGAAACACTCCACAGGCTGTAGTAAATAATTAAATAGTAACTGATGTCTAATAGGTATTTGAATATATTAAATAGAAACATACTTTGAGTACTTCTGGCTTTGCAGTACATTATTGTTTATTGCAATATATCCAAAATACAACCAGAGCTCTCCAAATAAAATCTCAGCTGGGAATATGCACCTCAAAGGCAGCTGTCCAATATCCAGGCAGAATAAAATATTCAACACAGATAGCTCTGCACAGAGAAGGCAAAATAATTGCTGCAACCCTTTCTATGTGAGTGATGTTCATGTTAAGTGAAAACTGGAAAGCAATCAATCAGACAGTAAATTCAGTATTTAAGTCTTTTCAGTGATGATATTGAGTGTATTACTACAGTTCTGCCCACACATTCTAGCCATTTATCCGTAAATAAGAACCACACTCTGAATTGAGGGTCAAAGAAAATGTATCCCACCACGATAAGCAGGACTGACAAACGACTAACAATGGATGAGGAGAGTGAGCTTATAAGAAAAAAAAGTGGGGATAAACTACTTGACAGGGTCTGTTGTGATGGCACAAGGAATGATGGTTTTAATCTGAAGGAGGACCAATTTAGACTAGACATAAGAAAGAAGATTTTTCCAATGAGAGTGGTGAGACACTGGCACAGGTTGTCCAGAGAGGTGGCAGGTGCCCCATCCTGGAAGCATTCAAGGTAAGGTTGGATGGGGCTCTGAGCAAGCTGATCTGGTGGAATATGTCCAAGATCATTGTAGGGGGATTGGTCTAGATGGCCTCTAAAGGTCCCTTCCAACCCAAACAATTCTATGATTCTATGGATTTAAGCATTCACCACTGACAGTATGTTATGATTTATTAGTATGGTTGATAACAGTGTTTTCGATGGAACAAGACAAAAACCCACGAGACAGGTTTAACAATGCAGAGAAAAATAGTTAAAAGTGGCCACTATATATTTAGCAAGTATAGCACTCACACCTTCTCAAGCTGTTCCTGAAGCTTAAGCTGCAGGAGGGTAGAGCAGCAAGCCCCAAATCCTGTGGCAAGGTTTCCTTTTAACCAGGCAATCCAGGGCTTCCGGATCTACTCACAGCCTGCGAGAGTCAGAAGAAGATCACGGGCACACACTGGCTGCTTTGTACCTCCACACAACCAGGCAGACACTTGAACCTGTTCTGGGATACCGCCTGATGGAAAACTATTATCAACAGAAAGCACAGGTAATTTTAGCAACTGTTCAAAGGTGACAGCTAAGGAAGTATTAAGAGGTCAAGGCAAGGTTTCCTGTGCTTCAGAACAGACCTTTCAGAAAATGACAGTTTTCTTTGAAAAATGATGGTTTGTATTAAGTTCTTCTCCTATAAGCTTAAAGAGAAACTTTCACTTTTTTTAGCACTGTGTATTCCACTGTGCATGCAGCCTAGAATTGTGGAAACATAGAAACATTTAGGCTGGAAAAAAACTTTAAGGTCATTAAGTCCAACTCTAACCCAGCAGCGCCACGTCCACCACTGAAACATGTCCCCAAGTGCCACATCTACACATCTTGTAAATACCTCCAGGGATGGTTACTCAGCCTCTTCCCTGGGTAGCCTGTTCCACTGTTTGACAACAATAATAACATACCTTCAGAATGAGGCTTTATTAATTGTTTGGGGAGTTGGATTCAAAGCCACTACTGGAGAGATTTTCCCTATTTTCTGTGCAACAGTGAACAGTTATTACAGTGCATTTCTGATCCTGTCAGAGGATCCCACAGCCCCACGGTTTGTCACAAGGAGTTGTGAACAGACTTTCCTCTGAATGGTTCCAATATGTGCTTAAACAAGTGAGTTCAATACTGGAAAACTTCAGTTGTATCATTTACTTGTTGTGTGACTTTGTTAGTTGCTCATGTGTTCAAAATAGTCTTCCTTTAAATAGGGGTAATTAGGAAAAATTGACAAAATCTGATTGTAAAGTGCCAAATCAAAAGGGCAGGTGTATTTTCATCTCTGAGGCAAGAGTTGGAGAGAAAAAAAAATCAGGTTACATATTTTCTCACCTTTCTTTTGGAATTTTGGAAAGGACTCAGCTGCAAGGCAATATCCCAGTCTGGAGGAACTGCTGTATACCAGACCAGAACCAGCAAAAAGGTATACCATTCTATAATCCTAGTTTCATAAAGGCTTTTCCACTGCTGTTACACATAAATAGTTTGAGAGTGGACAGGGTAAATGAAAGATCTAGTGCTTGGAGCACAACTCTTGGGACCTGCAGCCTTTGGGATAGCTGCAGACACTCAGCAACCCAGGCAGGGTCAATTCCCCTCAGCTATCTCCCAGAAGCACCCAGTTTGCCAAAAAACAGAGTGAAATTTCAATCAGACACACTTTCCCAAGGCAAAATAAGAGCATTTTCAGGAAAACCCCATGGCACTCTATAAAGAATTAATAGTAATTGCTTCCTGTCCTTTTTATTCTTTTTCTTCACCTGACAAAGAAGCATCTTCATACACAACCCCTTTTTGAACATCACTTTAAATATCAAGATAAAACACAACCTTTCTTCACCATTTTTTGACCTGTCAGAGCAATTCTTTCCCACCTTTCATCTTCAAGATCTCACCTGGGAACGTCTCCCCATCTGCATCTCTCTTACCCTTTCTCTGCCAAAACCCCACAGTCTCCTTTTAGTGCAAGGATACACATCTGCTCAGCCCAAGGCTCTGCCTTTTAGCAAGGCATCACCTTCTGTGCTCAATAACGAGCTTTACTCTGATACCAAAACACACAATCCCAGGTAACCTGAGAGTCACTAATCGACAACTCAGTCCTCATTTTTGATGAGGTGCTTTGTAAAGTCGAACATGTGGCTATGGGGCTGCAACCTCCATCTCTACCTCCTCCCACACCCTGCTCTCCTGGTGCAGCTGGTTTCCTGCCCAGAAGCCAAAGTTCAAAATAATTTAAAATCAACCTACCCCTTTCATACGTGCCTAAACTGTGGGGGGAAAAGAGGCGAGAACACGTATAGAAAACTGGGTTAAGTATATTCCAAGTCTCACCACTTCAGCTGTCTCTTTCTCCCCTTTCATTTTGCTAGTAGAAAGTGTGATGTAAGTGGCAAAATCAGGGAAATGAGAACTTCAGATTGCAGATTCTATTTGCAGTTTTTCCACTGACTTGCTATGTGACCTCAGGCAAATATATCTCTCTGCACTTCAGCTTAACCTTCTGTAAAATTGAGATACAAATGCTTTGACTTATCCATAGGCTCACAGCATGGTGTTACACAGCTTAATTAATTAGTATTTGTTAAACACTTATAATGAATGTTTCTATACAAGTTTAAATTATTACAGGTTGTACCTTCATAAACTCTGGCTTATGACCCTTGAACATATTTGCCACAATGTCTGGTGTAACCCTTAATATTGCTACTCTCTTATAATAAATTATACTTTAAATGAGCCCTTTCACTGGAATGACTGTGAATCTAGTTGTCTACACTTAACATTTACAGTCATTGCATTAATTGGTCTAACCTTGTATTGCAGGTTTCCATGAACATCAAAAGATATCCTTGGTCATGCTTGAATTCGCTTCATTTTATGTTCTCGTAGTTTTAGTAACAGATAGGAAGCTTCATGTAAATTCATAGACTCGCTGATCTCCATTGGAAGAAGAAAAAAAATCCTGCACAAGTCCTTGCAGGTCATGAATCTCTCTACCATTCTTATTGTGTCCATTCTCATGTAATTGATTGGTTTATGGACTCTATAAGATCTTTTTCACTTCAGTAATTTAGATTTTCATTCATTATGGACTTAGGTATTTATTCATAAATCATAGAATCATGGAATGGTTTGGGGTGGAAGGGCCCTTTAAAGATCATGCATCCAACTGTTCTGCTGTGAACAGGGACAAAATATATTTGCAAATCTCTCTTCAGTGATTATTCTAGAGCAGTAATATGGTGATATGTCCCAAAGAGAGGCTCTCAGTCCCCTAAAGGAGGAAATGTTTTACAAAAAATTGTGTTCCCAAGTTCATCATTCTTTATACCAAGTTTTAATCTTTGCCACAGGAAAATTAGTTATAATACTATGCTTATTAACAAAGTATAATTTTTTTCAAGATAAATAATTTATTAAGTTTTACTGCAGCATCTTTAAAGATGTCTGACAGCAAAACTCCAGGGAGCAGAAAGGGACATGCTAATCAAAGGGCATGGCATAAATGCTAATGAAGAAAGTGACCCACAGTCGATGAATTGGCATATCACATGCTCCAGTGTTTTATCACACAAGACAAAGGGAAAATTAGTACAGCTCCATATGATGGTGATCTGCTGACAGAGGAAGACCTCACTTTCATTCAAGGCACGGCAGGAGCTCAGAACCCCCTTAGAAACAAAAATGCTAAATCAAGCTGGCTTTGGGTCAGGGAACAGCGAAGGTCAATACTGCCAACCTCCTGATACTAAAGCAGCCAGAAGATTAAACAAAGGACAAAAACTTTAGGGACTGTTATCCAGCCTAGCCGTGAATTGAGATGTGTTCTGGAGGAAGTTTGTCACATCTGCTGCAAAAGTCAGGCTGGATATCCTGGCTGCTGCCATCTGGAGCAGCAGAGATTGCACTGTTGTGTGCTAAAGCCAGAGGGCTGGCAGGCATGGCACAGGGCTTCCAGAAAGCTGGGCCTTGCTGGGGATAGGAACATAGGCTGGGCAGGAAACCACTTGACCTGTAGGGAGGGCAGAGGGTGAACCACCTGTCTCTGGGAGCACTTCAGATATAGCCTCAGTCCAGCCACTGTCACCTGTGCTGAGTCCACACGACTTGAGACTGAGCATGTGTTAACCCTTAAAGGTACGTGCCCTAACCTGGAACTACACCCCAGTCTGAGCATCCTTCATGTTAAGAAGGCAATACTGAATACCAGAGTGGATTCAAGGGATTTTGATGCAATTTCTTTCCTTGCAGTCAGAACTTGTTCTTGGGCAATGGTCTGGTGGTCAAATTTGCATTATTTTTCATAGTTTTATTGGTTTGTTTTCTCTGTTAGTAGATAATGATCTAGGACCAACTTCAGTGTGGTAGGTCTTCTCTTTCCAAAGTTCTGCAGTAATATATGATTATCTTTTAAAGACCATGCACTGTTAATCAGCCTCCTGAAAACATCAACTTCTCAGTAAATAGGGTTGAACAAAATTAACTTTGAAAGTTTTATTTCAAAACCATTTTTTGCAGTCAACTTCTGAATGGATAAAGTGAATTTACAGCTGGAGACTAAGGAGTACACAGAAAGTCAGGGCAGGCATACCTGCAGAAGTCTGCTGCTAATTCTTTTGTATTGTTAAAACAATCTTAAATTGTGGAGTGGAACGGGAAAAACACTCATAAAACTATGAAGACAATGAACTTTCTTTGAGTATTATTTCCAGTACAATGCAAACATTGATACAACACCAATGCTTTTTGTCCCTAAAACCCCAAAGTAAACAGATTTCAGGGAAACAGAGCACTAACAATGATTCTGCCACTAACTCACTCTGGTATTTCACTTAATGTGTTATAGACACTTATTCTGTGCACATTAAGGTTATGAAAATCGATTTTTTAGTATTTCTATCATGCTTTGATGAAATCAAACATGACGGGCTGAGGTGCCATATTACATTCCTTCTTCTGTGCTTGCTATAAGAAAGCCAGGCATTGTTCTAACAAGATAACAATATTCCAACAGTTTTTGGAATGACAAAGCATGTCAGAAAGTACAATTCAATTCATTATTTTAAACCATGTCAGTAATTGAACTTCATTTTTTAAATTAAGTGAAAATATTTCAAGTTATATCTCAAATGTAAGAAGATAACAAATACTAGTTATCAAAAATAAATTATTGAAAATTTCTACACAGGCAGAACAACATAAAGAGGACTTGCAAACCTGTGTCCAGATATCAGATTCACTAAGCGTAGGTTATAAATTTTAAAAGTAACACCAGATTTTGTTGACACTGGCAAAGGTAGATCTTCTATATCTACAGCATCTCACTTTTCCCAGAAGTACAGAGTGGGTTGGGAAAGGGGTGTAAAACACACACAAAAGCCTATGGAGAAATGTACAGATATTCCCTCCCAGGGAGTAAAAATCCTCAAAAGCCCTGGGTAGACAGATCCTTTTTGTGCTGTCTCAGAAAGAGAATGTCACAAAGGTATACTGGACAGATAAATGCACAGGAGATTATAAGGGCAAGCTCTAGTAATGGGCCTAGTTTTAATTTACTTCACCTGTTTAAGATGGGATGGTTTGTCATTTTACCTTAAAGGTTTATTACAATTAATAAAAATGGGTCTTGTCATTTTAAACCATCATTTAAAGGTGAGTTAGGCTAAAAGAGTGCAGATGTGGTGCTGCAGAAAGCCTGCAGGTTCTTGTCAACACTGTAAGTAAAGTAAAAGGCCAAGTCTTCACAAAAAAGGAGGAGAGGAGATGGAGATTATTCCTATTATCACACACATACACAGAAAAACCTGCACTTGGTGTTGAGAGAAACTGACTTCTCCCTTTGAGACGCTGTCACATTGTAGGACACTGATCCAGGCAGCAAATAATCCATAGACATATTTATAAACCCAGGGCAGAGCAAGTTAGACAACTTGAAAAAACTTAGTGCTTTAACAAGGGATCCAGCAGCAGCTTTGGCCACAAAGAAGAAAGCTGAAAGATGGCATTATGACTGTATATTAAATTTACTTGCAATTTCTCTTACTGTTCAGCATTGCAAACAGAGTAGCTGCACAGTGGTAGGAAAGAATGTGCCAGGTGGTTATGGGCTCAGAATTACCATTTTGTATGTATTATCTACTTAAAAATGCAACCTTAATTAAGGCTCAGGCACGGCAACTGACAAATAGCGGTCGGTGAGTGCGCGAGCTCTTCCGGTAATGAGAATTCCTCGCAGAAAGCACAAATGCAACAGCATTTTTATTCACCATGGAAATCTAGGACTCCATTCAGGGAACACATGCAGAGCACACTGCTGTTAATTGGGAAGATGTAATTAAAGTATCCACGAGCCACCAGAGTGTGGAGACACCTAATGGACATTATGGAAAGCAGTGCATTATGTTGGACTATTCTCAGCGGCTTATTTCCCAAAAAAGCAGCAGCTGAAAGTGGATGCTAGTGAGCAAAATACCGAGTGACATAATCCCAGTCACTAAGTCATAGGAACAAGCTTGGCAGATCCATCAGGAAAACCCACATGGCTCCTCAGGAGCCATGACTGGCATGACAGAAAAGCAAAGTAGCTGCTCAGCAAGTTTTCAAGCCTGAACACCAAGCACAGAACGTCCTGCAAAAACTCCCACACCCTCCCTGCTGTGAACCAGGGAATTTCTGCATAAAATAGTTGAAGGGGCTGCCAGCTCCATTTGTTTGCCCACCAGGAATGGATCTCATTCTGCTGCCCCATGGGCATTCATCAGATTATAAGGGCCAGGAGGACACACTTGCAGGATGTAACCATCTCACCTACACCAGCTACAGCTGCCTGCTCAGGTCAGAACCCTGAGAAACTTTCACAGGGGTGCTAAACTGGAGAGATTGCCCTATTACAACCAAAATTGGGACTTCTGATGCTTAAAAGGAATCACTGCAGCACCCTACAGTACCACCAGGTTGAAACAGTGAAGGGTGAAGCAGTCAAGGGCAGCAGAACAGCATGGCAGCCTGAAGCCATGACCAAGCTCAGGTTGCTGAATGATTAATGAAATGATGAATTTACCCTGCTAAGAGAAGGAAATAGCTCTCGGGGCTTAATGGAGAGAAATTTAAAACTGATAAGGCAGAGGGTAAAATGCGGTTTAAGCAAATCCTAACACAATCTGGGCGCCTCATCTCTGCTGTATACTTGTTACCAAAAATTTGCATTTCATAAACACTATATTGTATTAAGACTCAGTTATAACATATTTGCAATATTATTAATAAACTCATTTTTATATGATTTAATCCTTGAGAAATTGCCAACTACCTGAAGCAAACTAAACTATGGCTTTAGACACAAATTTCAGTATTATGGGAGCCCCTTCAAACTACATTCAATATCCACACAAAGGGCTTGTGATGCTTAAACTTATAAAAATAGATCAGTAAGTCTTGATTTGTGCTTTCAGCAGAATCCTGTTTCACTCTGAGGAAACCCATCGTGTTGGGGATCTGTATCGATAAGACAGCGGTGTCTGGGTAAAACCACAGAGAGAATCTTCCTATTGTGCCCTTTGGCTAATGCACACAGAACTGCATTTGTATGCACAAGGGATGCAGCCAGCCGTGACACTCGTGAAGGGGTTGCAAAGCTGTTCTACTCAGATTAAAAATAAAGGTAAATAGTCCTCTTAGCATTATGTACACTTAACATGGAAGAACTCATCTGTAGAGGAGCAGGAGAGGAAAAACTGAGCATTCACAATGTGTTGAAGGGAACTGGGCAGCAAGAAGCTGTAACCGGCAATTGTTTCATTAACATTAACATCCAAACTAAACTAGAACTGTCACTGCTACAGCAGCAGCCACATGAATACAAGAATCTCAGGAATGGAGCTAAAACAGAATTAATTCAAGCACAAACAAAAATAATGGTGTTAATAACTGAGGGGATGAGTGGTCACTTTTCCCTCTGAAGATCTGAATTTATTTTGTGTACCTTGATCCTGCAAAGAATGTGGCCCTTTAATGACCTATCCAGGACAAGGAAAATTTTTAAAAAGGAGCACATCATAACATTTAATTTCTTCTTTTAGCCATTACTTAAGACTCAATTCAAAATATAAATCTCTAGAACTCCTAGTGTAATCACACCTTTTAATATTTTAGATCATGTTCATTATAAATAAGCTTCTTCTAGAATAATGTGATCTAAAAGACAAGCTGTCAAAATTCCTTGTTAAATATAAACTGACAGCATTGGAAATAAGCTCAGCTGAAAAATAGCAAAGTTTATGTACAAGATATTATTAACAGTTCATGATCTTCCACATACACTGTTCATTTATTAGAACCTATGGCCTGAAAGTTGCCATCAGTTCATATTTCAAAACAGATTTTTCTTTAGCAGCTTTTTCTAAATGCTGTGTCAGTGACTGTCCATAACTCAGCTAGCACCCTGCCATGTAATGGAAGTATTCAACAAGATGATTCAACCACACATGATATTGTTTTGTTAAGGAATAGGTGAAAAAAGCTTGCATTCCTCAGAAAATCACGAGTCTCTTTGGGAACCAATAGAGGCAAATATTTTCTGCTTTTTGCAAACACATCCACGCTGTCCTAAACTATTTGAGGTTTTTTCAGTTTAAATTTGGCAAATGTATTCATCTTTAATGAGCCAAAAACCCAGACATTTGAAATAGCGTTTTACAGATGTTTCCAAAATATTTTACCAAACACAGACCACAAATATAGCTTCCAAAAGGCAACCACAGACTAAGATGTCTGGAAAAGAGAAATCCATCACCACACGTAATGTTTTCTCACAATGAATGACACAAAAAATCTGATTGCCAGAACCGTGCTGGGAGTAGGAGAAAACCAGAATGTGAATGGTGATTCTCAGGGGTCACACTAAAACCAGCACTGTCTAACATCTATGCTGGTGACACGGACGGTGGGATTGAGGGCACTCTCAGCACATTTGCCAACGACACCAAGCCATGCTGTGTGGTCATTCACTGGAGATCCATCCAGAGGGAACTAGACAGGTTTGGGAGGTGGGCCTATGTGAACCTCGTGAAGTTCAACAAGGCCAAGGGGAAGGGGTCTTGCACGTGGGTCAGAGCAATCCCAAGAAAAATACATAGAATGGGCAGAGAATGGATTGAGACCAGACCTGAGGACAAGAACTTGGGAGTGCTGGCTGATGAGAAACTCAACATGTCCCAGCCATGTGCACTCACAGCCCAGAGACCAAAGCATGTCCTGGGCTGCATCCAAAGCAGTGTGGGCAGCAGAGTGAGGGAGGGGATTCTGATCCCCTACTCCACTCTGGGGAGACCCCACTTGGAGTGCTCTGTCCAGCTCTGGGGACTCCAACATAAAAAAGATATGGGCCTGTTGGAGCGAGATCTGAGGAAGCCACAAAGATGATCAGAGGGCTGGAGCAGCTCTGCTATGCAGAAAGGCTGAGAGAATTGAGGCTGTTAAGTATGCAGAAGAGAAAGCTCTGGGGAAAACTTATAGCACCTTCCAGTACCTAAAGGGACTACAGGAAAGAGGGAGGTAGGGATAGGACAAGGGAGAATAGCTTTAAACTGCCAGAAGGCAAGTTTAGATGAGATGAGATGAGTTCTGTGGGTCAGACCATGGCTAATAACACCATGGCTGTGCAGTCAACCCTGTATGAGCCATCCACTGAAGAGCTGGACTCAATGATCCTTGTGGGTGGGTCACTTGCAACCCAGAATATTCTGTGATTCCTAGATAAAAGGAAGAAAATATTTACTGAGAGCTTGGTGAGACACTGGCACAGGTTGCCCAGAGAAGCTGTGGCTGTCCCATCCCTAGAAGGGCTCAAGGCCAAGTTGGATGGGGCTCTGAGCAACCCTGGTCTAGTGGAAGCTATTCCTGCCCATGGCAGTGAGGCTGGAACTGCATGATCTTTAAGGTGCCTTCCAACACAAACCATTCTCTGTTTCTATCATTCTAAAAGTTCAGAATCTAATTTTTGGCTTCTCTCCTTTCCTGCAGGTGGAATGCACAACTCCCTGAAGCCCCCGATTTCTCTTTGGCAGGATAATAGGAATCATACAGTGGATGAGCTGCCTGCTGATTAGCCTGGCAAGTGACAAAACAAAACCCAAACCTGCTGGGTAGCAACTGCTGCCCAGCATATGACTAAATGAAAGATAAGGAAGGGAATAAGTGCATTGGTAAGTGCTGCAAAGTGTTAAGGCCAGCAAGCACCTGGATCATCTGGATCCTGCCTAATGAATATTTTCTCCAGGAAAAAACATTCCTTCCTGAAAATTCCCATAAATCTGCTCTCTACTATTGACTTCTCCTTGAAATTTCTCTGGGTAAGAGCTTCAGCCTTGACACTATGAACAATTTACATAAAGCCATACATAAAATTTTAAATGAAAAATACAAGTAAAGAGTCTCTTTACTGTCTTATAATTTTGTAGTGATAATTAGACCTTTTAGATTCTCAGTCTAAACGTTACACCCCTGACACACTGACACAAACCAATTGGTGTATGGCATAAAACCATACATAAACCCTTTTTCTTCTGCAGAAGATGCATTTTCTGGCATCTATTCACTTTCTTGATATATTTATTTAAGATTCGGTATTTAAGAACCTGACTCAGATTCTAAAAATCTATGACACACATGCAACACCCAACAACCTGGCACTGGGGGCCACAAAAATTAAAGAATGCATGTAAGACAAGTGGTTAATAAGAAAAGGTGCAATAAAAACTCCTGAGCAGCTAGAACTCTCCAGAGAACCAGAAGGAAAAAAAAAAAAAAAAAAAAAAAAAAAAAGTTAAAACCAGAGTTTGGCAAGCATAGATAGGAACAGGAAGATTTTCTTTGGATTACTTCAATCACAGATGTACTAGATTTGTACATTAGCCTGTGACTGAGGCAGAAAAAAACATTTATCAGAACGTGCAGCACAAACACGAATATTGAGTTCCTTGATACAAATGAAGCTTTTGAGAGAGATACATTTCATAACAAAACTCAGAGGAAAAAGTTGGATATTTTATAACAGATTTGAAACTGTTGAGACAAACGAGGAGTTGTGATATTCCTGTTTCTGGCGATATTGAACTGGGAATAAGAGCTCCAAATAGAGGGAGCAGGAGATGTGAGGAATTCTTTATTTCAACTCCAGGACCAAAAGAGAGAATATTTCCAGGATTTCAGACCAAAAGTAAACCCAACTGCAGGTTCTGGAAGGAAGGGAAGACAAAAAGCCACAATCAGAAAAATCTCTCCAGAGGAAACTGCAGACTCAAATAGAAGGAATTCGCAAAACCAGTGTGGAGGACTCAATCAAAACAGACACAAAACCAGTTCTAAACTGTATCTGTTGCCTTTGGAAAGGCTTTCCATATTTTTGAGAAACAGAAGCTGAAATACATTAAAAATAATCAAATTTTACCATGGCCTTGTTGAAGAGGCATTTGCACCCTATGTGCCCACAAGGAGTTTTTTCCTGATTACTTCAGCATGGAAGGGAAGTTTAATGCAATAGCTAAAACCATCTGAAGAGAAGACACACTTGCACACCACACAAGTAACCACAGATTAGGCTGTGGATAAATGATTCTCATTGTAGGTTTATAGGAGCTTGACTTAAGGATAAAGGAAAATCTTGAAAAAATATGGTTTGTATTTTTTTCAGAGAAAGAGCATATTGATTCAAGGGCTGAAAACACAGCAAATGCTCAGGCTCATTATGAGAGCTTAGGCTGTAACACAGAAGGCTATGAGGGTAAAAAAATCAATTTTATCATGTCTTTAATAGTACTGGAAAGCTGTCAACAGAATACAAGATAAATACAATGCCGCATCCCTGGCAGAGTTCACAGCTGGGCTGGATGAAGGCCTAAGCAATCTGGGCTAGTGGAAGGTGTCCCTGCTCATGGCAAGAAGGTTGGATGAGATGACCTTCAAGGTCCCTTTGAACACAAACCATTCTATGATGAAACTCAATTGTCCCATCACAAGTGTCCCTAGGAATGCCCCTGCAGTACTCAGGCACAGATGCCAACAAGTGTAACAAACATCTGAGACTGATGTACATGTGGCCACTAAAACTTTCCTATCACAGGTGCTTTTGTCTGCCAGTGCTACAGTGCAAGATGAAGTTTGTCAAAAATAATGCTAGATATCGACACCTTATTTAGATAAATTATAACCATGATCCCTTTAAGAATACTGAAAGAATTTCTTGCTGTAGGTGATATTTTAGTAATTAATATTTAACTGATATGGAACTTGGAAAAAAAACCAAAACAATATATCCTAATATGATAATTCAAGAAATCGCAGATCTATGTAGATATTAAGATGTTATCCATAGCAGGAATATTTGTGCACTGCACTAGAATGACTATTTCCACTATATAGAAACAGCACTATTAGAAAATATGAAAATCTTCATCTTTACCTGTGCATATAAGCATGTAAAAGGCTTTACATACTAAATTCTGAAGATGGCATACCAGATGTGCTAATGATAAAAAACGAGTCACAATATGAATTGTTCTGAGTTTAAGTACATTGCAAAAATATGTGCACATTACCTTGAACCCAGATCACCAACAATCTAATCCTTTTGTGGAAAAAGCTATCAAAATTGCTTTAAAGGATGCTTTTAAAAAAAGAACCTTGGCATGCTGAAGTTGAAAAGCAATGTCTCTGATTCTGGACCTCAGAAGTGCAAGCCATATGGAGACAGGCCCAAAGAGGAAGCTATTTGCTTCAAAAAGGATTAATAAAAAACAAGGCAGAGGTGGAGCTGAGATTGAGGAGCTCTTGATTAAGTTCTTGTCTTTAAGATCTAAGCTCACTTCTCAGGGACAGAAAATATAGACCAAATAAGTTGATTGTTTATTTTAGAATATTTTTTCTGAGTTTAATATTTGGTTAAATAGAGCAGTAAGTGAATTCATTGCACTGAAAGTTTAAGACCATTGTTTGTTTCTGTTTATCTGAAGAAGATTACTGTCCTGACACCCACTCATAAATAATGTATATACACTTCCTTTATTAATTTATAGCACAGGAGAATGAATTTCCACAGTCAATTAGAGCAGCTGCACATCACATTAAGGATTCCTTGTTTAATCGTTCACAAGGACTACAATACACCATCACACCACCCAGTCCTGACTCTGCAGGATCTGACTGTGAGCACTCAGAGACTCATCTGGGAGAAGGATGAGAAATTCTTGACAGGCAGATGGGGCATAGCCTGTCCCCATCCTTGTGTCTGCTGGTGGCAGGCTAAAGCCACAAGGCATGAAATTTCACATCACTTCCGTCAATAACAGCTCTGGAGATTTTTGATGCACACATAAAATATGCAATCTCTTTTTCTGTTTACTTTATTTGGCATTTACTCATTACTGTGGCCATTTTCTATTATAAACTATAGAAATTACTTGCATCGTTTCACAATTTTTAGTTCTTAATTATGCAAAGTAGCCTATTTCATCCCAAAAGGAAAAATAATGCAACTTCTTTCTTGAGGTTTTGGATCCTCTCATTCCTCTCACTTCCATCTCATCTCTAAATGAAAAATCTCAATTCATTCAATCCCTATTCACATTAGAATGTTTCACCTCATTCAGCCATATGATACTCCATGAGCTCTAATATCTCCTTCTTGCAATAAAATGGCCAGACCTGAGCAGTATTAAAATAGGTTTCACCAACTGATTAATGTAAAAGGCTTTATAAAAACCTTTGTGCTGTTTGCCATCCAATTCTTTAGGAATTCTCACATCCTGTCAGCTTTTCTTATTACAAACGTGCATGGAGCAGAAGTCTTCATTGTACCTCCTACAGTGAAGCCATGTCCTTGTCTATTAAATATGTACCAGCTGTGACATTTAGTTGGTTTTTATTGTGACAAAGACTATAATACTCAGATACATTGCACACATTCAGAATACCAGGCTTCAGCTGAAATACTCCCTGGAGAAGGGAAAAATGCCTGTCAGCAAGTGACCTTATATAAAGACCAGAAGCAAATAAAATTACCAAGGGCAGTGGGAAACATATGAGAGGAAACCAAGAAGAAAGCAAGAAACTAATTTAGCAAAATCAAGCTCAAGCATTTCTTAAACTTATGAGCTATTGGAGGTCTGCATTATACGAGTGGAGAAATCTTTATCCAAAGCCCTTTGAGAAAATAGCACAAAGTCACTTCTATGTCTAGTCACTGCTTCTGCTGGTGACCTCCTTAGAAGAGCCAAGCACTGATTCAGTCAAAAATCTTACGCTGTATGCAATCTGAAAATACGAAATTGTGCTACAATGTTTAAAACAATGATTAAACAAATTTCAATATGTATTAATGTCTTGTGTTCAGCTACTGAGGTTAAATAAAACTGAAAAATTTCTAACTGAAGCTACTCCTTAGGTGTCTGTATATTTATTATTGCAAAAACTCAGTGGCTTCAGGCAAATGCACACAAGTTTAACTTTACACATGTGAAGAGTCATGTTAAAGACAAATGGATCACTCACAATTTCAAGTTAAGCAGAGTGGTACATCCCTGAAAAACTGGGTCAAAATGTGAAACTCCCATTGAGTTTAAAAAAAACACATTTTGGCAATCCTGAACACAGTGTTAGCCTGGTAATTTATACTGAAAACAAACAAATGCACTAAAGAGAGCTTATAAATATTAATTTGACATTTCTACACGTAAATAAAAGCTATAAAGTCAAGTATTAAAATAATAGGATATGCTTGTGTGTTCTGTATCTTACACATTGTGGGGTTTGGTTAATGCTTTTCCACTTTTTATATTTCCAAACAAATTCCCTTTGCAAAATGTTCCACGTCTTCAGAACCTAAGCATGAATTTCAACCTTTTTTTCATTTCAAGAAGGTAGATGAGAGAAGTGGCTGTTTACTTGTCATTTGAAATGCAGATAGAAGTCATGCAGATGCAGATAAAAGAGTCCTTCCTTGTCATACCAAGCAGCAGTGGTTAATTGTGATGCATCGTGAAGAATATGCATTGTCGAGAAACAGACACATTAATCTTGGGAAATGTCATCAGGCAGATCAAGACACACTGGTCAATAAAACCCAAATGGCTTTGTCACTCTGGAGGTAAAAAGAAGAGATGACTTAACTATAAATAAGCACGGGGACTTCGAGTTCAGTTTTAATAGGACTTTCCTTTAACTTTGAATTTTAAATTCTTCCCCACTGACTTCAGTCAGAAATCATGTGCTGTATTTCTGTAACAATTTCAGAGAGTTTTCCATCTAGTTCTTTGTTCCAACATCTTAATCAAGGCCTCCCCCCTTTCACATTCTCTATAAAACAAAAACATCTGAAAGTGTTTTTGTTAGAAATATGACCTTGACCTCTGAGGAGCAGCACCATCACGAGGCACCCTCAGCTACAGCACCATCAGCCTGTGCCTGGACAAATGCTGCGAGCACACTGTGAAGCTGAGGGCATTTGCCATGAAATGGGCATCTGCTGCCAGGAGACTCCTGTGGATAGATTCACCATTGGCAAGAGCTACCTAAGGGAAAAAAGTATTTAAATTGCACCTAAGAAAAAAACACAGGGTTTCTCTATTGATTATATTCTTCTATGAAGAAACAGGGTTTCTGGTTCTGCAATCAACCTTTCAAGGTGCGTATTTTCTATCTGCCTCATGCTCCTGCTTTTCTGTTTGTTTGGGACAACTACAGACCTTCTGAAAAGAATTCATCTTTCAAGCTGCACAGAATGCCCCCAGTGCTCAGGTCCCATTCTCCCACATCTGGACAACAAGCACATGAAGGCCCTTGTGAAACCAACTCTGCAGGAACCAGTCCCTCACAAGTCATCTGCTGTAACCAGTTAAGCCACCAAGACTTCACCTGTGCACAAAACCCATTTTCTACCTTCCTTGGGTCCAACTGAAACCATGGCAAACAGTTACCAAATAAATTATATTGTTTATTTTTGTGATACCATTATCACCTAAATGATATTAGGTAATCTCCAACTTGCTAGTTTCTAGGAGATGTAGCCTTGCCTTGCTTATATCACCAATATTATGAAATTGAGATGAATAGATTTGCAGTAAGGGTTGGGGCAGAGGGGGAAAGGAGAAAGACACAGTAGCACAGGCTTGAAATAGTTCTTCATCTGTGCCTAGAACAAAACACTGTTTATTATTGTGTCCCTCAGATCACAGACCCAGGCCCTGTTGAGACAGGGGACTCAGAACATCCCCATTTCAAACAGAAAACATCTGAGGCTCCCAGACAGCCAGGGAATACAAGAATTATCAGTCAGCATGAAAAGGATCTGCCTTGGCACACTATCAACTTGTCAAGGTTTGTGTAAGGCATCACAGGGAAAAAAAAGACTTCTAAAATGACTTGAAAGTTGCTTTGTTGCTGTTTCAGAGAGCTCCTTCCACATGTGAGGGTAAGCATGGGAAAGGTGATGAGTTGAAGATGTAGAAACAAGAGGAAGGCATTTGGTATCATCAGCACATCAAAGTTGGGAACTGACATTTAAAACGAACAAGAGAAGACAAACCATGTGGGGATGAGACAAGAAGGTTGTTCAAAATGAACACAAGATTATGTTGTATAAAGAAAGACAGAGGAACTAATGGAACAGTGCAGGAAGGAGGTGGTATTGTCAATGTACTGGGATAGGACAATGTCTCTGTGTGTAAATTTTGAAATTGTTTAAGTGGGAGAAGACTGGAGAAGAGAATATTGCCTTGAGTGAGATGCCCGGGCTAAGAGCCTGGGTAAGACTTCTAGTGATGTTACAGACACAAAAACATCACATCCTGAAAAGAGGATATGCAGAAGGTCTTGTAAGATCTGACCAGACTGGAAGTAAGACAGGTCACCTTCGTGATTTTGGCCTCAAAAAGAGACCAAAAGTGACAGCAATGGAAAATATTCTTCTCAGCCTGGAGAAAAGGAGGCTCAGTGGAGATATTATCACTCTCTAGAGCCACCAGTCTGTAGTCAGGTAGGAGTCAATCACAAGAAGAAATTGCCCCAAGTTGCAGTGGAGGTTTAGACTAGATAATAGGAAAGAAATTCTTCACTGAAAAAAAAAGGTGGTGAGGCATTGGAACAGGTGGCCCAGGAAGTGGTGGAATGACCATACCTGGAAGTGTTCAAGAGACCTGCAGATGTGGCACTGGGGGATGTGGTTTTATGGTGAGTTCGGTGGTGCTGAGTTAATGTCTTGACCCAATGAGCTTAGAGGTAATTTCCTAACAGTTCTGTGGTTCTAGGACTCTATCAATTATTGAGAGTCATGTGTCAGAGGTGGCTAAAACTGACCTCCAGACCTGTCAGACCAGCAACCCCTGACCACTGTTTGGACAGAATAAAAATGGCCTGGACTATCTAGACTGTGCCCCATAAACATAGACATGGTAAGATAAATTTGTATTTGTGGACAACAGTGCCAAGAAAGGAGTTAAAACAGAGTAAAGAAAAATCAAGGGCAGACCTTTGTGGCATCCTCATAGAAAGATGAAGAAGGGTCAGAAGATGACAAAATATGATTCAAAATGGGACAAAAATGTGACAAATGCAATTCCAAATAAGACAAGATCACCAAAAAAGTTCAAAAGATGTTGAAATCCCTAAAGAGAAAGAACATCCTGGGAAAAGGGTATGGTCAATGGCATCAAAAGCAGCTGTAGGTCAATGAGGGCAGAGGCACATACAGAGAGAGATTTGGCTTGGTGTGAGCCCCTGCAGCCCCAGTTGAAGGCAGGGAAGAGATGACAGTTGGACTGAAGAAAGTCTAAATCGGAATCAGAAGAGAAAGTTTTATTTTAAGACAAAATCTCTCACTTCATCTGTTCTGTATTCTTTCATATTTTTGGCTTCATGCACTTACAATTTCCTTCTTATGTAACTCCTAGGAAGTGTGCAGATGGAGAAGAATTATTGGGATTATGGTCCTAAGGCTGGATAAGCGTTACCGGACAGTTGCCATATGCCCACACTTGCTGGGACGCCTCATATAAACACTGTGATCAAAGTGGCCCTCCTCCTTCCCTCCAAGGAGCACACCCCCAAGGTGTAGCTCATCTTCATCGAGGGAAACATTGAGAGCACCCCTCATTCAGTGCTTCTGCACCACAAAGTCAGGCAAAAAAAGCTGGCAATGTCTTCTGTTCATGTGGCAGCAACCCTGCTTTCCACTTGGAGCTCCCTGGTTTAATCTACAAGGCGTCATTCAAAGCCAGAGGCTGTCACAGCTGCAGTGCTGCTGCTCTGTGCTGCATTGCCTCAGTGGATAAAGATTTCATTTTCTAGAGCTGTGGAAATGGCACCTTTTAGAAGAAATCAGCTCTAAAAGGTAAATAGTTGTGCTCACACCTAACTTAATTTGAAAGATTATTCTCCTATTTGTCTATTACTCCCACTTCCTTAATGGGTTCCTTTAGTGTTTATGGGCTTTCTGTTAATTGAACATACACAGGATCACAGTTTCAGCAAATTATTTAGTGAGAAGGTAGAGAAACCTTTACCTGTTTCAAGAGATGAACAGAGCTTCAGTTACAGTGAAATAAAGAACACACCCTAATTAAACTAACATTTAACCCAATGTCGCAATGGGTGCAGTTCCCATTAAAAATCATTTCAATGAATAGAGCTGCAAACCCTGGATCAGTTAATGATGGATGCTAATTAGCAACAGGTGAACAGAAAAAGCCATCTTAACTAAACAGACAAATCTCTACACTAAAAAAGCCATCAAGCTCCCACTTATAATGAGGTTAATTTAAACCTACGGTTGAACAAAACCAGGCCTCCAGCTTGAACAAGACACTCATCTCCCTTCTCCTAACTGTGACAGGGAAAATGTGTTTTAAGTTACAAACTTCCAGTTCTGAACTTGTAGAGTGACTGTAGGTGCCAAATTCTTCTGTCCCTGCCTCAATTGCTCCAGGGTTAGCCTGCACTACTAGGGATAAGTTCACCGCAGAACAGTGGATTCAGGCTCTACTTCATGTCAGAAAAACCAAAATCCTCACTAAACACTGCAGCTCCAGTAGTGTTATGTCACACAGAACACCTACTCTTGTGTTCTGCAACTTTCAGCTATGCTACAACATTACTTTTCTCCAAAAAGAAACCTCAAATGCTATATTGGATATAATATTACAAAATCAGGTTTATGAAATTACACATTCCCTCTCTGAGTTTTCATTTCTCCTCTAAAACATGATCATCTTCTCTAACCATTTGGGCTTTCTCCTTGTCCATTTTATTCCATTTTTCACTCCATCTCAGGCTAACCCAACAAAACTCTGCAAAACTTCATGGGCTGCAGTTAGTGACTGGTGTGGGATCACTTCACATATTTCTTCAGTTCTTTCATCTTTGTCCCTCACTTTGTTTTTCTCAACTCTGTACCACTGGTTTTAAAGCCAGCCCTGAAACTCAGCACACAGTTTGAGTGAGGCTGCATCTGTTCCATAGCAACTCCAGGTGTAAAGGCTCTAGAAGTAACAGGGTCAGGGATGCCATCAAGGTGCATTTCAAGATGCAGCGCTTATCCTCACACCTGACCCTCAGGAAAATATTCCACCAACAGCACATGGAAACAACTGGACCTCAGTTACCTCTCTCAAAGTGTTTTCGGCTAAGCAGGACCACTAAAACAAAAAGATACTGGCTTTGTAATTGGCAGATATGATTCACCATGCAAAATTTAGCACTATGAAGAAAAAGAGTTGTTGACTTATTTCTCCCTAAGACAATTTTTGTGAGTATCATCATGCCTTTCAAAGGGAGGTTGATGCATTCCTGACAGCAGAGACAGTCAGGATTAATGGTTACTACAGGCAGACCTCCACTGAGAAGATTTTCCATATCTGTCAGATTTGTCTTAGCTCGCTGTTTCTTGGCATTACTCCATCTTTCAGCGGCAAGAAGGATTTTGCTTTATAGGATTTACAAACACAAGTGGGGAAGGTAGGAGCTTCCTAATATTGCCTGAAAAGACCTCAGCTGTGAAGCAATCCACAGCACCACCTCATTAATGTCAAACCTAAATCATTTTTTGGACTCTCCACTGACCCTTTGCCATGCTAAAAGCAGAGGTAGCTCAGCTGAAGTGAACAATATTTTGCTTGTTCACAGCTGCATTCAGAACTGGCAATTGCCTCTCATAGATAGACAGATAAAGCTATGCCAGTTGTTACTAATGCAACTGAAAATAAAGTTCTAGAATGCAAAAAAAAAAAAAAAATACAATCAGCTCTATAGATTTGGGAAAATCTATAGAAGATGTAAGAAGTCAGATTCTCAGATGCTGGCAACCAACACAAGTCAGTTTGCATCAGCAAAGAGTCTGGTCCCAAATTTCTATTTCAGAGGTTGAAATTGAAAAACCAAATTAGAAATGGATAACTCAGAAGAGGAATGAAAATCAAATGAGAAATTTATATCGAAGGTGAATAAATTCTGCCAGAGGTTACTCCTTTGTTAAAGAAGGTCTCTAAACATTTAAACAAATTTTAAAGAAGTCTTTGAAGTACCTAAACATGACTTTTCCCTTTTGTAATAGCTTGCTTTGTATTTACTCAGGGACCTGTACCATTATGTTTCATACTGGGAGCAGGGAAGAGCTGTGATTCCACTGGATGACAGCAAATAAGGGCCAACAACAAAAAGCCTTTTTAAATGAAATAAAAAAGGAAATAAAGCACTGGGATCCCTGCTTGTGAAATTCATGCTTATGATCAGTTAGAATTAAATGATGCTTTTTGCTAGAAAGTGAAATATAGAGTTTTCTATAGGCATAAATTGTTATTTTTCCCCAGACATTCCTAGATAGGTTACAGAAGCAGCTTTTAAGCTAATAAATCAGAAACCTTCTCAATACAAGTGAGTTTAGCTTCCCTGTGCGCCTGAGAATATCAAGTCAAAGACAGCTGCCTAATTTATATTTTCTAAGTAGAAGATAAAGCTACTTATTTTTAAGTGGAACAATAATTGCCATCAGAAATTAATTCCTTTAGTAGACAAAATCCCAGACATGATTTAGAAAAGAGAGAGATGTTTCAGTCGTGTATTGATTTGTGGATGATCTGATTTGATCCGCAATGAGGACTAGCCAGCAGCGTGCTTGCTTACAAATGCCTAGCAAATGAGATGGGCACTTTTCTCACAGGGAAAAACCTGCAAGTCCTTCTTGGAAGGGTAAATAGAAAACAAACCGTGAGCAGAAGGAATAATTAATACTGGTAGAAACAACAGAAGGAAACAAAACCAAAAATAAATAAAAAATAAACAATAAATTAGTAATAAAAATATTTTAAATCATTTAAAAATAAAAAAAATAGTTCAGATTAAAGGTCAAAAATGGACTGACAAGAGACCAGAGTACAGACTGGATAAAGCACCTCCTGCTCCTCGAAGGACTCCAAGGAGCTGGCAGATGGTGCCCTATGGTGCTGCCCAGAGCCATGAGAGGACAAGGACAAGCAGACCCCACAGTCACTCAGGTCTCCCCATCCAGCTTCCCCTGCTGCCACTGGACCCCACGAAGCCCTCTAAATACTACAGATGCCTAAAGAGTCATGCTGGAAATTTTCAAACCCAATTGCTCTTTCTGCACCTCTGTTGCCATCTTGGCTCTTTTTTTATCACTCCACTGTGTTTGCATATGCACCTGTGTAAAGCTAACACGAGCTCTATCTCCTCACTGGATGGGCTGCAAACTTGCCTGTTGCCCATATGGAAAAGCCCTCACATCTAATGCTGCTGTTGTCACCTCATGGCCTGGGCTAGGAGTAAGAAAATCCTTCTTGAAATGACAGTGCTATTTTCCTTGGAGCTTAATATACCTCAGATTTCTATTTAATACCATCACAACCAGTCTGTGCCTGAGAGATGTGGATAGTATTGAAACCGCAAGAGCCTCCAAAATCCATTATCAAGAACAAAGCTCCCTCCTGATGGACCTGTGCTCTGCTCACACCTGTTGTTGACACAGAAAAACCCACACATTTTAAACCTGGCCCAGTTATTCTATTTCCAAATCACTGGAGGACTGCTATAACTTTTCAGAGCTCTGTTGTTCCACCCAGAGTGTCTCCTCAGCTTGCTCTGCTCCTGATACAATTTAATAATGAAAGCTTACAATCTGTCTCCATTACGTCAGCAACACTACTCAAACGACTGCAGTATGCGGAAAATCATTTTCATTCTGTCTCCAGCCCACACACTTAGGACCACAGTTTGCAAGGATATAAGGAAGGCTTAGGACCACAGTTTGCAAGGATATAAGGAAGATTTAACAGAGAAACAAGTCACTATAGCAACACAGGTTAAAAATGAGAAATTGCATTTTGTGGTGAGAAGGGAAAAGAATTTTTTGTTACAATTTTTTTTATTAAAAACACATGGGTCTCAGCCTGTAAGTTTGTGTCTTTTAAACACACGAAAGCTTCCATCAGAGGATACTCACACAGTGTCATTTCATAGTACATATTTCTGGTTTCTTGGGTTTTTTCCTACACTGCATTCCCATTTGCAAACCTTTTCTTTGCACTCACAAAAACAAGCATCCAGCCTTCCTTTTCTTATGAAGCTTAACATTTTTTTCGCGATTTCCTCGGACTCCAGTAGCTGGAGAAGAGTTTACACAAAAACTCACAATATTTGAAAGCCTCACACTCCATGCTTACTTTTAAGCATGTGTCAGCAGGATCAGAGGCCAGCCTGCTCAGGTTTTCTGCCTTAAAACCAGCCATCATGCTGTCAAAGTATTCACATGGTTCTCCTCCAAATTCTGCAGTTACCGAGGAGAGTATTTCAGCCACGTTGTCTTTGCATTTCTCTGACCACTGCTGCTATTGATTAAAGCCACTCACAGAGCTGCTGTCAGCTTGGGGAGCTCACACACAGCTGCTTCCAGTCAGCTGCACACATTCCTGGTCAGGGAGGTATGGAAGGGAGCTGGAACCCCAGCCACCTGTTACAACATGTTTTAATAAGTAAGGTTGATTATATTTTCTATGGAAATAAAAAAATCTTAGTTATGGTTTATAATCAGAACATTCCTGGAACTTAGTAAGGGACATTTTGTTGCTTTTCTAGGTAGACCTGACAGACAGAGCTCATTTGTCATGGACAAAAGGGATGAGCACTGGGAAAAGCGTGAAAAGTTAAGCTTGAGATCAACTCAAGTTTAATTCCCTCAACTGCAAAAAGCCTTTGTGACACTGAAAAAAACCACAGTATTTCTTTCTCCCAGTGTCCCATATGGAAAATGATGACCTCATCATTTGGCAGATGCACAAGTGCCCAGTGAGAGTTTGGGCATTAATATGGGCAGCTCTGTCAGCTCCATACCACAGGGAAGGAACATCTTCTCCCTGATGTTTTAGATGCAAGGCTATACTCATTTCCAATGCTCAGATAAACATCAAAGCCGATTTCCCTGCTGCCTCTGACTACTCTTAGAATATAACTTGAGATTAAAAACCTGTAGTTATTGAAATTCAGAGAATAAGGCTAAATTTTGACTGTGAGTCAGCCAAATTGATTTCCAGACTGACCGGTATACATCCATAATTTAAGCTAGGCTTTTTTTCCAAGCAGTTCACACAATTATCATTATTACAGGAGTAAGAATCACTTTTACTGGAAAACACCTCCAAAGTCATCCAAACACTTTGCCTTTGGGTGCATACACCCTGAGAGACAGACAGGCACTTTGAGCAAGGATACTACCCATGTAAGGCAGCCTACAATTCCCCTCACTTTGCTGTTTTGCATGTTGAGGATGTTTCCAGTCTGATGCACCTCTATTTGAACAGAAATATGAACTTGTTTGTAGAAATCTGGGAAAAAAATTACTTGCAAAAAGCCTTCTATAAAGTGACTTTGAAGATGCCAATGCTAGAGGAAAATACAGTTTTGATGCATTTCTGTATGTTAAATCAGTATGCCATTTTTCTCTTTGACTGGACAAGTGACTATTCTGTCTTATCAAAACTTATACATGGCATTCCAGTAAAATAGTACATATGTAAGAAGTTCCCAGCACATTCCTATCTCTCCAGTTTCATATCTTACAGAAAAAAAAAATATCCAGGAAAACACACAAGCAAGGGCATTACATTATTTTCTACCAAAACCAAAGATTTAAGACCCTCAAGTAGTCACAGTTCCTTTCCTGACTTATTCTGTTCATGCTGTAACTGCTCAATTAAAGCTTCACCCATAACTGCAAGCAGGAAGTATGGAAAAACAATCCCTAAATGTCACGACTGATTAAAAACATATTATAAAAAGTATGTTTCAGAGTTAGTTCTACGTCTGTTTAGTATTCTATTTTTAATACAGTTAGAAAGTAAATTAAGCCACTTACAGTGAACCAAAACTTCCCTTGTTTCCATGGAAATGGTTAGAAGGCTGATCTGAAGTTAACCAGACTGGTAAATACAAATGCTTTTTACCAGCCAGCTTAATCCCCACGGCTGCCTCTGGTGCGCACCATCACACCCAGGAACCTTTCACACTGCGAAACGCTCCTTTTACTGACAGCTGATTCCTAATCCAGGCCACAAACAGAGCAGGACCCTCTCCAACATGTGTCACACTGACAGGGGCAGGGGCCACCAAGACTGCACACTCATCAGCTAAAAACTCTGTGTCAACAACAGACCCTTTTAATATTCCACAATTCGAAGGATGAGCTGGTGGTTTTTTTATTTTAATTCTCTGTCATTGCCAGTTTTTCATCTACCACTGCAATTTTACACTGGTGTAATGCTTGTATCCAGTGAAATTACTTCTGCTTTATCCCAGCGTAAGCAAGATCAGAATGAGATCATTTGTGCTTTATTTGTTGGAGGGAAATGACGGATCACTGTTCAAATATTAATACTGACATTTGCTATGGGAAGATTATATATAATACACCAGTAATGCACTGCAAGAGTATTGCCTGTGGGTGTGGTTGCAGGGGAAGTGTGAAGGTGTCTTCAGAGATTTCGTAAGAAAAAGGGAAGATATATGAATACTGCTACAGAACAGCTAATAAAACTTAGTCATTTGTGCTGTGTGAATCTGCAAACTTCATGCACATACCAATTTTTTGGCCTATTCAAGGCAGAAATCTGGTAAATCACAAAATGAGAGGCCAGTTTTGCACGCCCAAAGTTTGAGTTCAAGCTGACCTGAGAGCTTGCTGCTACCCAAAGGAGTGGATAGTGCTCTTCCATCCTGTCTTTCCTTTCACTCACACCAGACACTTCTACCAGCTTCATTCCTTGCACTAGCTTTCATGCTTGTCAGGCATTTTTTTTGAGGTCCTTCAATTCATTAATTTGGCAGAAAATTATACACTTTGGTGGGGGGAGTTACTTTGGCTGTAGCTCAGCAAGTCAAATAACCCCACCAAGGGATCCACGAACGCCAAAGTCAACATGGCCAGAGATGACTGCAAAGAGTCTCAGCTGTGTATCTGAAATGTACCTCAACTTATTAAAATCCCTATCACACACAGAATTGTAGAATTTCCTGAGCTGGAAGCGGCTTACAAGGATCATCAGAGTTCAACTCCTGGCTCTACACAGGACAGCCTTAAGAATCACATCATGTTTCTTAAGGTCTTGTCCAAACACTTCCTGAACTCTGTCAGGCTTGGTGCTGTGACCTGTTCCCTGTGGAGCATGTTCCAGTGGCCAAGCACCCTCTGGGTAAAGAATCTTTTTCTAATATCCAACCTAAACCTCCCCCCACACAGCTTCAGGCCACTTCCTCGGACCTGTCACTGGTCACAAGAGAGATGAGATCCTTCTCTTCCCCTCACAAGGAAGCTGTAGACCACAACGAAGTCTCCCCTCAGTCTCCTCCAGGCTGAACAGACCCAAGTGCCCTCAGCCACTCCTCAAGGCCCTTCATCATCCTCATGACCATTTTCTGCATGCTCTCTAATAGTTCATAAGTGATTATTCATTTGTTTAAGTAAGATGTTACATTTCTGTGCACACAGATAAACATATGCTTCCATCTAAAAGGCTGAGAAACCCAAACCAAACCCCAAGCATGATGGACAGGGGCTGGTTTTGCAGTTACCTTGTGCCCAGCTCAAACAGAATAAGCATCCACAGTATTTATCTCACCAAACAATAGGAAAAGTAGTGGCAAAAATTCTCAGTTAAGTCGTGGATCAGGTGTCAATCTACCACTCTGCTGCAGCACTGTGTGTGGCTCCAAGGAATATAAAACACAGTAAACAATAGACAAAGGGGAAGGGGGGATGGTGGTGATGTAACAGAGATCTAAGAATGTAAATGTTTGTATGTACAAGCCCTGGAAGCAGGTAAAAAGCTCTTAGCCAGAGGTATTCAAGCCAGTATGAACAAATCTGGAGAGAAGGCCTTATCAAGTGTTTTCAGGAGGACAAAAATGCATTATCTGTAAGTGATATATAATAGTTATTCTGGTATTTCTGATACGTCACATGAGGTCAAACCTTCTCACATTTTTCAAGCTGGAAAACAGCAACCAAACTTGTGCTATCTTTTACTGTGACTTGAGTCAGAACAGAGCCCAGCCCTGACAGCAGCTGCACAAGAAACAGCTGGCACAGACCTAACATACCTGAGCAGTCTCATCACCTTAGATTTTCAGTGTCTCAAGTCCTCCTTGGAAATTTTAAAAAAAAAAAAAAAAAAAAAA